>JAHQIW010007469.1:0-107227 GCA_019055375.1 Parelaphostrongylus tenuis | reverse complement strand
ACTGAGTTCAGACGTTTTAAACGTTTACATGCCATGCAATCCTAAAGCATATGAGACTGCACGTATATTATCTTGTGGCTATTAATCAGTTAAGGCAAGACGAGAGCATTTTTCGATAGAGTTCTGTGCGAGGAACTAGAAATACCACTGAAGAGCCGCATTCTCTTAGAATGAACTGTCATGCTTCACCATTGTGTTGCTTTGTGTTAATCTGCATAGAGCCAAACGACTAGAGCCAATGTCAACGCAGAAAAAAAGTGGCGCGTGGATCGTTCTCAGTTTGAAAAGATTGCTGGCAATCTTGTGCGGAAAACACTACGTCTCCTCAAGCAAAATCATGAAATACTATCTGCACTGACTATAGAACCTTTGAAATCGGCATTTGTCATTAAAACAACTTTTTTAACTGCTTATTTCATGCCCATGGCATTTTATGGACTCACGTATCAGTTATAGAAAATGATATGTCAGCTTTCATGTACCCCATTTTTACATACCGAAAAACTAGGGCTTCTTTTCAAAGCAAAGCTCACTTTGTACACTTACAGATCCAGTGTGCACAGAATCAAATTCCGTGGCTTCAATATGAATATGAAAGTACGTGATAAACAGTCTCTACGAAAAACGGATATTTTGCTACTTATTTTTAGAACAAGAGGTCTGATACACCCAATTAACTATAGGAAATGTCATATTTATCCTTCTCTCAAATAACATAATAAACATGAATAGAAATGCCAATAGGTCCAAAACACCCAAAGCTTCAGCCACTGCGGATCGGCTCCTATCCATATCGAATACCAATTTTGCTTTCCTCAAAGACTGAAAGACTGTAGGTATCCTCTCGAACTCGAGCTGTTTCATACATCGAAACACGAAATAGACTGAGATGCTTTCATAATGTGACACTAAAAAGACGCTAACTTTCAGCATTTCGGAAAAAAATCAAGTAGTTTTTTGGTACCGCGATTTGTACTTCTTTAGATCGGCCTGCTTAGACTCCGTCTCCTGAAAGAAGTTGAAAAAATTAGTACACTAAAAGTTAACCATTGATCTGCTTGTTTTGCTGTCGCATTTCCTCATGAGCTTCAGCAAGCTCTCTCTTATAGAATTCTATACGCTCAGTAGTGCTAATCTATAGATAGATTAGTGAGTTTTAGGAACGCATCTGAAAAGAAAGTAGTTACAACTTATAAAATACAAATAACAAATGGAAACTTCTTTCTCTCTTCTTTCATTCGAGACTGCTCGGTAGATGCTGCAGACAAATGCTTTTCTCAAGTGTGAGGAAAAAGAACAGCTACAAGCGCTCACAGAGAAGAAGGCAGAAATCAGTCATCACACTCGGTATGACAGATAAATACGGCTTGGTACGGTACAATGTCTAAGCTCAGAGAAAGGCGATGTCGTCCTGTTCTGAGAAGACTCATCAAACCTGACTGAAGCTTCATAAGAAGGAATCGTGAGATACCCTTTCACAATTGAGCGATGGCGAGCTATGTCTTCGGGACTCATCACCGATAGGACGCAATACCTTGCCAGGTGGTGGCATATTTTGGTCATAATAGACTATAGCATTTCTGAGTTATGTACCATGAACTTCTAATAATAATAATTTGAATAGGCGCGCCATCTTGTTCACCAAATCAGACGGTGTACTCTCTCAGATTGTTCAAGACTAGAATCAGCCATAATAGATAAGTGCAAACTTTCTCACATGACCCTTTCGAGATCTTCGAGAAAAAAACTTGGTAGAGTAGGAAGACCATTGAATCTTTCCAAATTACATCCACACATTTTAACGATCACTAATCAACTCCTCAAGTACTAGACCTACCACTTTATATATTGCTTTACAATTTTGTTAATTTGAACTGACGAATTAGTTGAGTTTGATGGGCAAGGAAGCGCATTGGCTAGTTGTGCGGTGTATTGAGAAGCGATTTGACAAGCAATCTGCTGTTGCAACCTCTTTTCGAGCATTCTCCTGCATTAATAAATACTTCACGAAATTCCTAAAAAAGACAAAGCCGTCAAGCAGCAGCCGACGTAACACGTGGAGTTTTAGAAGATTTTTGTGGCTGATAGTTGCGAGGAAAAAGACTCGAATGTAGAACTACTTAAATACGCAAAGTAAACTGTGATGATGAGAGGTCGAGGGAAGGGTAGTGGGAGGAAAGAAAATGAACCAATCAAGTGATAAAATCCGAAACCTTGAGCTCACCTCACGATACTTTTGCTTAGAGAGTTCTTGAGGATTAGGGTCTTGGTTGATCAGTCCCGATATCACAATTACGATCTGAATGGATATGTGAAAGGAAAATCAAAGATGGCCTTCTACATTCTACGTGGTGATTCACTTTCTCTTTCTTAGCCTTTTTTCTCCGATGGCGTTTCCCGACGGCGTGTACAATGAATTTCCTCATCACTTTTCACCTGCTCTGGGCCACCAACGGTGGATCTGAAAACGGCTGTGAACTCAAAGAAAATTTTGAAAAAGACTCCGTTCTAATCGATTATGAGGGGACAAATGAAAAACAGATCTCATCCCCTAGATAGAAATGATTCATCGGATTGTTAGTAATCATTCAAAAGCTGATACTTCAGGCTACAGCCCCACGTCGCCTGTTCTCGAAAAGCCTTTTTTGACATTGCTATGAAGGAAACTTTTTTGCGTTCCAGACGCGCTTATTCCGTCCCCGGCCAGAGCTTTTTCTCTGGACTACTAGTAACCAATCGATAGCGCAATCGTTTCGGACTCCAACATTGCGCTTGCATCATGGAATGACCGTTTTTTCTGAAAATCAGCTGGTAAAGTGAGCTGAAATCGCATGCGTGAGCAAAGGAGTCCTTGGCCAATTCGCATGTCTCGATGCGTGAAGTGGCCACGTGAACTGCTCACGCGGGGAAGTCCTCAAAGCTTTCTTATACCGAAAATCGATGATCATCGGGCCAACAAACGTGGCTGCCTCACGCGTTGGTACTTGAATTGGCCAAAGAACGATTTGGTCGCACATGCAAATCCGAATGATTTTACCTGCTGCGTTGGAGAAAAACGTTTCTCTTCGGGATATAGTCATAGCGTTGGAATCAGCAACAAATATGGTATAGAATGATTTAAGAGTCCATTGAAAGAGTTTTTCTCCGGCGAGAAAAACGCGCGCCTGCTACATAGTTTTGTGTGGTTTTGCAGCATTATAAAAGGGTGTTTTAGAAAACTGGCGACGCACAGTTTGTAGCCTGAAGTCTCTGCTTTCGAACGGTTACTAACACTCTCATGAAAAGTTCTTGTCGAGCTAAAAAGGTCGGCTTTTCATTTATTTCCTTATGACCGAATAGGAACCGAAAACTTAACTATCAAGCCAATAAAAGGACGGACTAACCTCGGTCCCTTCCAGACGATGGTGTTGATTTTCTCGTAGGAATCGTCGTCGATGTGGAGACATGCGAATTTCGAACGTGATCCCATTTCTGCCAGTGATGTGCTGAATATTACCTTCTGTACAATACTCTCTACATAAGCTAATATGAAAAAAAAGCCACCACTGCTTAGAAAAACGAAGTAAAATTAGGAATACTTGGATTTAATAGTACTTCAATGCATTCGCATTGCTATGATGTTTTCTATATACCTGAGAGAATTGAGTGATGAACAAAAACGCGGCCTCAGGCGGGAATAGCATACCCGACCAAACCTGTCAAAGGTTGGTGGCTGATAGCTAACATTGAGATGTTGAAGAATGAGTGGTCGGGCAAATGTGCCTCGGTGGTGTAGTGGTTAGAGCACGCGTCCCCGGATAGGATGAAACGCGGGTTCGATTCCCGCCTAAGGCCGCGTTTTTGTTCACCACTCTATTCTCTTAGGTTAAATTAGGAATCTCATTCAAATTATACATGTCGAATGACTATCAGCATAATTTCGTTTGATTTCGAAATGTGTTTACCGAATTGAACTCTCTGAAGGCTGCCAGCTACGGCAACATGATATTTTGAACAAACGGTGGTAACGGAAAGTTCATTTATTCGTGCAGCCCAGCCCACCTATGCACTGCTTAGACCTGGGCCTACCTCATTACCTCACCTGTTGAATCCATATTACTGAGCAGTGAGCGACGAGGATTCGATCAGTAGTTAATCGTTCGCTAAGCACAATTAAACATGAAAACCTCATACAATTTGTGTTTTCAGAGCAAGGGGTCCAGCTCTTCTACAAAATCAGAATTTTACTAGTCGTTTGAGTCAGATGAAACCATCGCTAAGTGGTTTTCTTGTGTCATTAACCATAAATATGAGGTATGTGACACGAAAGCTGTATCTCATACGCGCAGCAAACAGTTTACACTGCGATATGTTTTGTATTTCAGCGCTAAATTGTGGCCTGTCAAAATCGGAAACCCAATCTCAGTTTGAATCTAGTATGCGCCCAGTGTGTAGCACATCATCCAACGGTGCTCTTCTTTCACCTTCCCAAAATATGAATGAAAGAATGTGTGATACTTTCTCCTGCCCGTATCTATCTTTATCCTGTCAGAAAAACGCGTTTTCGCCTTTTTTTATAGAGTTTTAGTAGTCACCCGTACGCACAAATCTTGAGAATTTCTACAGTCTATTCAGTTTCTTAAAAAAGAAAACTTTTGGTACTTAGATGTTAGACGGACATATTTTTAGACCGATCTTCATGCGCTAGACAAAAACTTTCAATAGCAGTGTTAGTAACCAATCAAAAGCCATGACTTGAGGCTACCGCGCCACGTCGCCGGTTTTTTAAAACACCCTTGTGTAACGCTTTAGCATCCAGATGAAAAAGATGTTTCACACTCGCTTTTTGCCTTCGTTTTTATCATATATTTAATTCGCTGGAAGCCGAAAAGCATATCAATGTGTGGAAAGATTTTCGTAGTATCTTATTCATTTGTTTTATCTAGAGTTTCCTTCAAGAGGAGGAAAAAATCCCAGTTGAATAATAAAGTATCTATGATTCCTCCTCGTCCCGCCTCTGCCACGCCACCTGCCACAACCTGTGCAATGTCGAGTAGCCTGTAAACAACGTTACCAAAAATGTGAATTTTGATCATATTTTCCCTGTTAAGCCGCATTTCCAGAAAATAAGCACATCGTCTAAATCGGGAAACATTAGCTATCAGATGATTATCAATACTCTAAAAAAAGAGCTCTATCCGACGAGGTTCAGAGCTCAAAGACCAGACGAGATCGAAAGATCAAAAGAGCTTCCTAAAAGGCAAACACATCTTTGAGATCTCCGAAGCTTGTGCTCTAGTTTGAGTACTAGCAAGCTGAGGAAGAAGCTTTGTCCTGCGAAGTATAAGCCGGGATAACAGAAAAAATATGTGGCTTCATGAAACATGATATTATTTAGAAGTTTACAATGTCATAAAGGGTGTCTTAAAAAAGCGGAAACGTGGCGCTGTAGCCACATGTCTCAGCTTTCGAATGGTTAGTGACACTTCTATAAAATTTCTTTTCTAGCGTATAAGATCACTTTTTCATTTGTTCCATTCTAATCAGAGAGTATCCAACTCTGTTTTTAGTATTACATCACAGTAATAAAAATCTTGTCAAAAAGCTAAAGATATTATCAAAGTCATTGCTTAAGCTAACGAATGACTACGTGAAGTCTAAGGAAAAAGCTTTATTCAGACAAAAATACTCGAGTATAAAGCATAATTTTATTTTTATTGACAGAGCGTCGTAAACGGGCCTTCAAAAACCCATTCAAATCCTCGATGTCTAAATTATTGTATGACTATCAAAACCCTAGGAAACAGCAAAAAAACAGCTTTTTAGAGGACTAAAAATGGTGCAGACAAAGAAGTAGTAGTGAATATGCTAACATTTTTTGGCAACACTAATCGAATCCAATAATTTTAACTTTTAATCGCTTTTAAAACGTACTTATACAGACAGAAACATCCGCAAAAATTAGCATTCAAAGCAAAGAACGGAAATGTCAGCATTCATGGAAGTTTTAAAACATTGAGGTAATAAGCGGAGTTATCACGAATCTCCCTCTCTAAGGATCCCGGAGCACGGTTAGTGACGAGGGTACGTGACGCTTGCCCAGATGGCGGGCGGGCCCTGAAGAACTCTTTACCAATGAGTATGGTCGGAGGCTGATGAAAAAGCTGTATTTTTGTGGTGCAGTTTCTATAGTAGTCTAGCAAGGTTCTCATACAGGGCGAACTCACTCCATGATCGATGAGCTCTGATAGAACTGCATTCGTTTCGACGCTATCAAAAAATTTTTCATAGTCGGCAAATGTTAGGACTAAGGGCATGTGATATTTCCGACAGACTTCAATGACCCGTGATACGGTTTGGATGTAGTCTCTACAGCAAAATCCTTTGCGGAATTTTGCTTGCTTTATTGGCTGAGCCTCATCCAAAGCTCCCTGATATGCGTAAAAGTTTGATATTCGTAAAAAGCTGGTTGAGCGCACTCAAAAAGCAAATTGGAAGATAGTTACAATGATCACATCGGTCACCTTTATTATGGAGGATGATTGTACGCGTAATCCTCAGACAGTCCGGAATTTGCTCCTTTTGAAGGGAGGAAATAATATGTGTAGCGACTAGTACATGTAGATTATGGCCTCCAGTTCTTCAGAATGCAGCGGTGATGCTATCAAGTCCTAGAGCTGTACCATTCTTCATACCCTCTATCGGATCTCATAATTCAGAATGTAGAATCCAGGTGGTTTTCCTCCGGTGGGGATTTCGGGACAGCGACGGGGAATGTGGAACGGAAAAGATTGGTGTATAACTTTTCGTTTACCAATTTCATGTCGTGGCGGGACGTTCTAGCATTTCCATCGTCATTCATCACGGCTGCGAGAGGAACAATATTCGCATAAATTCCGACGGTGTTTTATAGACTATATATATATATACGTATATATATGCATACATATATATACGAGCGCGAGTGGCGCAGTGGTTAGAGGTGCTCTGCGTCACACACAAGGTCGATGGTTCGATCTTGCGTACATAGTTCATCAAGCCATTCATCCCTCTGAGGCCGGCAAATTGGTACCAGACTGGCCTCAGGCTTGTCTGGGAGTATAAGCAGCCCGACTCGGACAGCGAGAGGCCAACGCGAGTCATTGTGAAGGCGAGATACGCACTAACGAAGTTAAAAATTGAAGTCGATTGCATGGTGCATCTCTCAGGACTGATCAAAACCGACAGCTACGTCCCTCATTCTTGTATATATATATATATATATATATATATATACATATATATATAATGTATATTTATTTATTTATCTGTTTATGTACGAAAAGAGCTGACTATGTAGAGAAAATTATGGAGTAGTAGTGTAGCTCACAGAACCGGAAGTTTACCTTCCAAAACGAGAAAATTCGATTTACGAAAATTACGCTTTGCGATAGATTAAGTGCTGTCCTCAAAGTGTCAGTGTGGGAATTCCAGGAAACTTGATTTATTCAATGCGATTGAAACAAGAACATTCCGAAGAGGACAGAAAGTGTGGAACGAAACATTGATGCATTTGGAGATATTATATTTATCGGATCACTATCATTCCTGTGCAAGAAATTATGGTTTTGCTAGTTCTTGATTTGATTTTTCAGGCCACAATGTTTTCGCTATTGAAAGCTTTTCGTCGATTTCTGAACACAGTCATTCGGATTGAAAAGTTTTTCCTTCTCTATCGATAACTTCTTCAACGTACACGTCTCTCTCTACAAATCGATCAATATTCTTTGCAGCCGTATTTGAAAAAAATCGACCAAAGTTGGTTAGGAGTTTTGAAAATAGAAAGGCTGTCATCAGAGCGGCTACGATGTTAAGACACCGAGCTACGGAAGAGAAAATGGTACATTATTTCCTGCTCAACCGCAGTCAGTTATACCAAAATTGGACAGTATCTCTACCGGATTATCAAAGAAAGGCGTTCGTAATGGTGTGCAAGGGAAGCGCACTGTTAACAGTGGGAGCAAAAGTCTGATGCTTGATTCTACACGAATAATAGCATTTCCATTGTCAGAAATGATGAATTTGAGCCAAGTGTATCTCTAGTTGAACTCAATTCACTGTCGAGCAGACGACCTTCCATGTATTTCCTTCAAATTCAGACAAGCATGCACATCACGTGCTTACAAGACCGTGGGTTTGGTGGGAAAAGTCGAAAAGACACCGCTGCCTCAAAAATTATAGTCACACCCTTAGTGAGGTTAGCAATCCAATGCTTTTGGCAAGAAAATGTGCCAATATTGTCGTAAATGAGCGTTTTGACAACAATATTCTATAGAATCAACATATATTCTGCTCTTTTGGATAATTATACAAGTTTTCTGTTGCAAGAGACAAGACAAGGTATACTTGTAAGTTAATCACGTGGATGTAAAGTCAAGAAGTCTGTTGCGAATGGCTAAAATTTTACCTCAGTCTTCACTTATACTTTACTTCGTTTCACCTGTCGAATTGGCAGCCCAGTTTGGCCCTCAAATTTTAGCAGCCTCCTCGTACTCGTCCTACCCATCACTGCCAAACGGGGGCTCTTTCGGGATTAAGGGAATAAGGCCAATATTTACTGCGGTTTCGAGTATTTTTTGTACTCAACGTATAAATTGATATGCTCTAAACGTGATGCTGGGTACTCACGAGTAGCTTGCCAGTTTCTCTCGGAGGAGCGGCAGTAGCTTACTTGTTGGACGCGACTTCCAACCGTCTCTTATGCACTTCCCAGCCGCATGATTGCAGGTTTTTGGCCATTAGACTCGTTAAAAATTGCGGTCTCCCCAAATCGTAGCTGCAGAAGCAGGGATTTCATCCCGGGAATCCACCTGCGTCTCTGAGGAGTACATGTCCGCTTTTGCTTAGAGATTAATTCCTCTACCCGCCATCTGGGCAAGCGTCACGTACCCCACCACTAACCGTGCTCCGGGGTCCTTAGAGAGGGAGATTCGTGATAACTCCGCTTATTACCTCAATGTTTTGAGACTTCCATGAATGCTGACATTTCCGTTCTTTGCTTTGAATGCTAATTTTTGCGGATGTTTCTGTCTGTATAAGTACGTTTTAAAAGCGATTAAAAGTTAAAATTATTGGATTCGATTAGTGTTGCCAAAAAATGTTAGCATATTCACTACTACTTCTTTGTCTGCACCATTTTAGTCCTCTAAAAAGCTGTTTTTTTTGCTGTTTCCTAGGGTTTTGATAGTCATACAATAATTTAGACATCGAGGATTTGAATGGGTTTTTTGAAGGCCCGTTTACGACGCTCTGTCAATGAAAATAAAATTATGCTTTATACTCGAGTATTTTTGTCTGAATAAAGCTTTTTCCTTAGACTTCACGTAGTCATTCGTTAGCTTAAGCAATGACTTTGATAATATCTTTAGCTTTTTGACAAGATTTTTATTACTGTGATGTAATACTAAAAACAGAGTTGGATACTCTCTGATTAGGATGGAACAAATGAAAAAGTGATCTTATACGCTAGAAAAGAAATTTTATAGAAGTGTCACTAACCATTCGAAAGCTGAGACATGTGGCTACAGCGCCACGTTTCCGCTTTTTTAAGACACCCCTTTATGACATTGTAAACTTCTAAATAATATCATGTTTCATGAAGCCACATATTTTTTCTGTTATCCCGCTTATACTTCGCAGGAATCTGGTTCATAAAAAGATTTTGTTGTCTCCCAGGTAAATACTCTCATTGTCGACGAGTTGTACGCAGACCAACTGACGAAAGATGAACTTAGTTTGTGATTTAGATTTTCTTTACAATTTTCGGACAATATTATGGTGCACATTACATTGCTTTTAGGCCTTATATGAGAATCGTGTTTAGCGAGCATGTTTGTTGGAGCTTATTGATTTTATAGGGCGTCAAAGTGAAACACAACGAGAGTTGGGGCGACAGTACTTCTTAAACCCAGGCGAGTCAATGATGCAGCCGACATGTGACCGTAAATCGAAAAAAAAATGAGTAGATAGATGGCCAGAGGCTGTAACATAGAATCTTTATTTTGACGTGATGCTCTAGTTGTTGTTTTCGCAAACTCATGTAGAGTTTGATCTGGTGCTGTCTTCATGTTAAGTACTATGCTTGCTTATGCTGTGGTCGTTAGAAATCACGTTTTTTTTTTTGTTTGGAAGTAGAAAATTGTTAGTCGATCCATTTCGTTGGACGTGAGCTCTTTGTAAGAATGTTAGTAATTATTCGAATGCTCAAATCTCTAACAAGTGCGCTACGTGGCCGCTTTTTGAAAAGACCCTTTTATAACGCTGTAAAATTCGAAATAAAACTATGTTTTTGATCGGTCACGCAATTCAACTATTACTTCGCTGGAAGCACGAAAAGCATATAAACGTATAGAGAATCTTTTGTCATCGGAGTCTTGCGTTTTATCTGGCGTCTCTTTCAAACTGAAAATAATTCCTGACTGAATAACAAAAGTCGCTGTTCGTGTGTGATAGGTCCAGTCGCCCTCGTTCGATGATCACGGCAGCCCCCTATCCCCCCTCCCCCTCCCCCCACACTCCTATCCTACAGCCCAAGAATCAACCAGAAAACTTATACCCACTCATGTGAGCCAATCGTATTATTCCTCTTGCACTACAATGAAACAATCTTTCCAAAAAATCAGTAAAGTGTTAGAATGGTTAAATCTTACGCTATCGAATAATTGCTATTAGTCTAACGAAAGAATTTTGTGCTGCAAGAATTATGAGCATCTGAACACAAAAATTTTTCTTTCGCTGAAGCGTTATAACTAGGTCTTTTCAGAGAGGAAGCACGTATTGTTTCAGCCACAGATTTATGCTTTCAAACGAATACTAACACTCCTATTTTGTTCAACGAAAGCAATTGGCTTACGATTTTGTGCTACCAAACAAATAAGCATCGAAATCACTTCAGTAAGGAATTACATCGTTTAGATTTCAATCTTTTCAGAGGAAAAGGAAACCGCACTGGAAAAGCGTCATATCTCTCACGACAAAACGGGAAAGCTTGCAATTCCTGGTGAAAAGAGCATTAATTTGTGTGACTGTCTCCTACCAGAATGTCGCGGATGCCACTGGCCATGCGCAACTTGTGAAAGTAGATCTTACCGATAGCTTTCACATTATTTGTCTTTGATATATGTATATATACACATATAACTATGTGTATCATACGTATATTATATATTCAGTTACTGTTAGGCTAAGTGGGTTTATTGCCACTATGTCATATTTAGTCCAACTCCGTCAATGTTTGATTTTTGACATTCTCCATACCTATAATCTAAGAAGAAGTGAAGGCATAGCTGCCCTCTGTGGTGTAGTGGCTGCAGGGGCACATTGCAGTGGTGAAACCCGTGGCCAACTACGGCTTGATGGTTTAGTACCACTTGAAACTATTATGAAGTCAAATTCACAGCAATTAGAAACAAAGAAGCCTCAGTATGACTGTGCGAATAATATTTCGCTCCATTGATGATGATTAGAAGCTCACATGTGAAGACGGCCTTCGGATCGAGTCACAATGCAGCTATCATTTCTGGATATAAAAACAAAGACTAGCTACACATATTGCACTTGGCACGATAACTTTAGGAGCGCCACATTGGCGAAGCGTTATCGTTACAAATACGTTCCTTGCTCAGAAAGTATTGTTTTAAACTGGTACTTCTGAAATATTATACCCTCCGCTGCGAGTGCTTTCTTGAGGCCATGTTCAAATTTCAATATAACTGGTAATTACTACTTGAGCCAACATGTCATGTGGCCTGTTGTGGGTTCTTGTACAGCCCGATACACACGTTTCGGCTTTGCCAGCCTCGTCAGTCGGGCAGGCCCTTCGTCGTTAGCCAGCTGTCTCGAGATGCTCTAGTCTCCTTACTTAGAGTAGGCAACGACGAACGATTTACTTGAAAGACCACATGGCATAGTTAGAGTAGGCAACGACGAACGATTTACATAGAAGACCACATGGCATGCTGGCTCGAATAATAATTATCAGCTATACTTTTTTGGGCGTCGTCTTAAGAAAACACTCGAAACGGGTGGTATAATATCTTAAAAAATACCATCCAAGAAAAATCAAGTGTACACGCCGATCTAGTGATTTATTTTGCTTAAAGGCGCGTGTAGATCGTTCGCCTTCGCCTATTGCAAGTAAGGGGATCGACGCTCCAAAAGGATTGGCAGTAGACAAAAGGTCTTTTCGACTGACGAGGATGTCAAGGTGAAAACACGTGCCTCGGGCTGTACAAGAGCCCACAAGAGATCACTTGACATATAGGATTAAATACTAGTTATGAGATTTATTAAAATTTAGTCGGGGTTTTAAAAAACACTCGGAACAAACGGTACAAGATCAGTGGTTTTTAAGAACACTATTTTATTTGGGAACAACGACTCATCGCCATGTTAGGTCCCTCTCATTATTCGTTTTACATGCTGAGATAGTGAAAGTCGGCCTTTTGATTTTTTATGAAATGCAGTTGAAAACCAACCACACAGCAGGTAGAGGAAACACCCAACACTTTTGATGCTTGTGATAAGTGCAGATCCACTGTTGTTGCATTGATTCTGTTTTCATAAAACCTATATGATTTTTTTTCTCATTTATCCATGAATTCTCATGCTCCATATTCTCGCTGGCTACTGTATTGGAAACACTTCATACAGAGTGAGTAAGAAGTTTTGTCAACTTTGCGTTTTGTTATTTTCACCACTGTATGATATCTTTCATTAATGCTGACGACTTCATTAAACTCTTTGTTCATTTTGGTCTAAAATCTGTTCAATTAATTTGTCTACTTTCAATGCTTCTTATGTTATCGATCGTTATAATCAGCATATCGCAATAGTTGGGTTGCACAAGACGGGAATGAAAACGGTTGACACTGATAAAATCGTTCACTTTTACACCAGTAAGTGTCTACATAACCGTGAAATGTGATCGAGGAGATCGGAAAAACTGAGGACCGTCCTCGAATATATCGCCCAACCACTTTATCTACTTTAGAAAACATTCAAAACATCCGTTGTCAAATTCAACGAAATTCAAAGCTTTCGATACGCAAAATGGCTTGAAAAGCTCGGAATCAGCGAGTGGAGCGTCGGAAACATTGCGAAAAATAATCTTGAGCTGCGCAACTACAAGATCGCCCTTGTTCACTTTCTGAGCAAAAAGATGAAAGAAGAACGGCTTCCATCGGCTCGCCGAATAAATCGCTTGATCGTTGCTGCTTTTCAGGGATGAGAAGAAACTCACGGTCCAGCCCCCTGACAGTCGCTAGAATTCACGCTAACGTTCAAAACGGGTCAGGAGAAGCCCGCAGTAGCAAAAACCATGAGCTGCAGTTATTTCGCGTCCTCTGTGATGGTCCAGACTAACAGTTGTTCCTTCGGGAAGATGCCCTAGGTCTTCATCAGCGGAAACGTCAGAGTCAGTCTTGCCACTTGGAGTACCCGACACTTTGGCGCCAACGGACTTACGCTTTATCGGAATGCCTCATGCGCATTTGTCAGGCTCGACATTGTCATCTGTCAAGAGGTGTTCCCAGGATTTCAGCGCAAGGACATTTGGTCGTTAAACTCGTCGGATCTCAACCAAATGGATTACTCCGTGTGATCATATTAGAGAAAAATGACTGGGCTACTCGCCACACTGGCGTAGACGCGTTTAAAACGACTTTGACACGCGCTTGGAACAGACTTCGGTGGAAATGTCTGTGAGCATCGATGGCAATTTTCGTAAGCGACTCCGTTAGTGTATGGAGGTCAAAAGAGGAAATTTTGAGAATTTATCATAACCATTCTCGTTTACTGCTATAATTGCTGATCTAGTAAGTGTAATAACTTCTTTGACTGGATGGATTCCTTTGCTCATACAGTATTTTGCTGCTGAAATATCTGAAAAAATTGACATAACTTTTTATGCACCATGTAAATCCAACAATGCTCAGCAATATTCAAACTCTGAACCTCGGTAACGATTTCAGCACTCGTCTCATCCTTGGCGAGTGCCAAACATTGAACTTCTGCTGCTTCTGTTCTGCTATCACTCTTTTCTCGATACAAGGTAATGCAGCGTTCAGCATCCAGCGGTCAACGGATTTTGTCTGGTATGAACATATCGGCATGAAAGCTACTTACTTTCCTGGATAATTGGACGGCCTGTTTTTATTCGTAGTGCGGATTCCGGCACGGTTTCCATTTGTTTCACTCTCGCAGAACTGTTGCCCATGGTAGTGGTCTGCTTCGAGCGTGGCTGCGTACGCGAAGACCATTCCGTGAATACGAACACGTTGCCATCTGCGGATGCAAATGGTTGATGTTAACGGCAAACACGCCCGTTCACTCTATGATTGGTCTTCCAAGAGGGCTCTTGCATTCTCTTGGAGTCCACTCCACTCTTCTTTTCGTCCATCTGTCATGTGTTCTTTTTCGAATAACTCGGCTATCTGCGTTTCGTTATCAATGTGTATGTATCTGGATCATGAAGATGTAATAGTTTTTAAAAATCGAAGCTGCATAAACCTGTCAGACGTTTGTGAGCGTCGGTTGATCTTTAAACGCTTTGCTCAAGCGCCCTATGACTGATACGCAGACGTCTTGACGTGGCGGTAGTATCAGCCCATGTCTTTGCTGCATAACAGAGCTCTGGGAGCAGTGTCAAATCAAAAAGGTGAGCACAGACTTTGGGGTCCGCGACCTAGTTGGTTGTGTTTAAACATGCGCAAATGTGACCCATGCTGCCTTTCTTCTTCTGTCCACTTTCTCCTTCATGTTGTTCGACATTTTTATGAAACGTTTGGGGTACACGTGAGTGGTGGTCTTCTTGATTTGTTTCTTTTTCCGTGCAGCTAATTGGTATGAGTGGAGGTGCGATCAGAACTTTCTGTTTTAGGAACTGATGATAGTTTGGCACGAGTTTTGAGTTCATCGACAAGCAGCTCCCAGTCTTCCGTCGGGTCTTGCTTTATCTCTCCGCCGTCGTTGAGAGAGTTTTCTTGAAAACATCCTTGTGGTATAACACTTTCTTTGATTTTCTTGAACGATGACAGTACATCTTTTCCAGCTTATGGCTGGATCAAATATTTGCACCCAAGAGGCGGTGATCAGATCCCGTACAGAACCCTGGTACCTTTGAAGTGGCAAAAAAGGCAATTTTTTGTTGGTAAGTATATAATCGATTTCCGCATGAGCCATGCTATAAGGAGAATCCATGTCCATCGGCGGTTTTTTCTTCTTTTCGAAAAATGAGTTGCCTTGGAAGAGATTCGCTGCGGAAGAGTCCTACAAGGTATTTTTGTTTCATTCATTCGTCTCAAATTTTCTTAATTTCTATTCGTTTTTGCTGGCCGTTCTTGACCTCACACTTTTTGCTGCTGGTGATATCCTCCAACATCTTGTAGAATGCGTCTATTTTGTCTTCATCTATTGTAGAAGCTCGTGAGTAACATGTAATCATACTAATATTTTAAGCGAATGTTGGAGGCGAAGGATAGCCGGGCGCAGTTATAGGGCTTCGTGCGAACTGACTAGATAGATAACATGTGGGTTTACGACAAAGCCTACGCTTCCGTCATTTCGTGACCGGAAACTTTGCTCCACGGAAAGGAACGGTTTTCCCGCTATCCGCTTCTTATAAGGCGACAACATGAAATTCAGTGTGGCCAGCGGCCTCGACAATTGTGTAAAAACCGATATCTGAAGAGACTGTTCTGGTGTTATAGGTGCAAAGCAAGAAGCAGTTCATGGCGTTCATTTGCCCTTTATCAGTAACGTCTCATCGAGCCTGAAATTCGATCACCTCTCACCGGTCGCCTCTCCGCTCGACGTACTAAACGGAAGCTGTGGTGTGCAAGGTGCTGAGGCAAAAATTTTTCGGCCTGGCTGGGCGACTTTTTTGTGTCCTCAAGTGCCAGGTCAGCCTAGCCAAGACCTTTGCCAGATCACCACCATTCCACAAACAGATGCGGGCCTTTGTGGGTCAACAGGAGATTACTACCTTGAGACTATTAGCTGTTAAGACAATAATTATTTCTGGCACGGTTTACACTTACCTATGCTTTCTGGGTGAAAACGTTGAACTCTTTCTCAGTCACTGAAAGCATATCTCTGGCCTATAGAATAACTTACGCTTGTTATCGCTGCATTTGTTTGATGATAATATTATTTCAAATAACTGTTTCACCGATATGGCAAACCGGAGTGGGATGGAAGGCGTTGTGAGCCCAGTTTGAGATACAACCAAACACCACGTGTGTTTTGCAAGCCGAAAGTTCAAGAGTCACAGAAAAGTCTATACCTCCAAGAACATTTGTGCTAATGCGCCAAATAGCGAGCCTCAGAAAATTTCCAACTCACATCTAAATATGTAAAGTCTGGAAGAAAGACGATGAGAAAATCATAAGGAGAGGAAAGCAGCAATAATGATTAAATCTGGAAAGACAGAGCAGATATTCGACAACTCCGCCGAAACATCATAAGTTATCAAACAAAGTTTAGCTTAGGCAAAGAATTGAATGGAGGAAATAGAGGCATTCAAAAACTACTAATGTTCTTTCATGTTGAAGTCTCACTACTCTTCTTTGAAATTAGGGACGAGCTGTATCTCACCTGTTTTGCTTCAGAGAGTGAAAGTTTCTAGCTTTGTCGTTCTAAAAGGAAAAACCCTAGCTAACCTTGTTTGAGACAGAGGTGGACTGCAGGTGGCTGGTTCGCCTCTAAAGAGGATTTTAGTCACCACAGAGGCGAGCTGTAGCTAGCGAAGAGCCTAAATGGTGCAATGTATAAGGCACAAGCCTTCGGAAGGGGTAATCGCGGACTTGAAACCTCTTCACACCACGGGTCTTTCTCGCATTCTATCCATCTTATGACCTCATTTTCTTCCCACATTGCCATGAGAAAGTAGGCAGCAAATAGAGGCTAAACATTGCATACCATTGTTCTGCAACAATATTACCACCGGCATAAACATCTGGGTTCGACAAAGCATCGCTAACTCTCCAATGTTAGCTAGTTGCCCTCGAGGTCATCATCCGAAATTTGCAATAGAACAAGGGAGTTGTTCCTATAATACCAATTATTAGTCAGGTACAAAAAATGGTAGCCGAATCTGGTATCGCATATGGAAACACTGATCCATAACTAATCCATACAGGAAATTTGGCCTTGAAGAACAGATCGGTTTTGTAGCTTCATTTGTGCTCATCGGATTATTGATCTCGGAATGCTCCAACTAACTCTATCTAGGTCAGAAAATTAATGTGATGAACGGTTTAGTTTCAGTGTTGTGCAGTAGGAAGCGAACAGCTTGAAGAGCTGTCAAAAGCATCGAGGTTGCAGTGAATAGATTAAAGAACACTCTACCTCGTGAGCGCATTTTCGACTCTGATTCATCCTACTATAGGGTACGCGGAAAGTTGGTCGCTGCTTTGGCAGAATGAAAGATCGCTCATTGCAATGAAATACGCAATCTTAAGATCGATTCTGGCTAGTATCTATGTCACGCAAGTGAAAGAGGGATTCGAAGCTCTAATCTACGGCAACGATCAAAAATCATAAACGCTGTTATGCACGATAAAATGCTGAGAATCGAAGTGGGGCGGAAACGTGATGCGTCTAAACGACAGGTGATACATAGGAGTTGTTAGAAACAATTTTTCGATGGCACGGAAGGCAGGAAGGGCACTGACCAAACTTTCAAAGCTCTTCACGAAATTTTTAAAGAGAGACAAGATGATCAGTAAGTCTTTAGAGCAAAAAAAAACCCACTGACTGCACCTGTTGGGCAAGACAATGCGACGAGATAAATGAAATGCTTACTGGCATCACTCAAGGGAGACACTCGTTTATCAACAAGACGGCAGTCGAGAGGACATGAATACCGTGTGCTGAATTGTGGCTTGATAACGTTGTTATAAAAGGTAGCATAAAGTGAATATTTACTCAACAAAAGTATATAGGCTAAAATGTTTGGATATGCTCAATTTTTGAGGGATTTCCATGTACTAGATCTCATGTCGTCGTAGACGTTTTTGGAGACGCCTGAACTATACAGTCACTTGCGATGGCCAAACAGTATATCATGGCAGCGTTGTTCATCCTCCCAGCAGAGTCTGGCACCAAGCTCTCGACATCAGAGGGATAGAGGGTTCGGTTAATCCTGGGCGGAATCAAAAACGACAACGGACTATTAAAAAGCATTTCTGCTACTCTTGCTGAGCTGATGGACAGATGCACACCTTCTTCGTTTCATTGATGTTAAAGACTTCAAGCGTTAAGTTTGTTGAAAAATTTACGAGATCATATTCTTGGTGTCGAAGCCACTGTCTACAGTCCAACGAGCAGTGTAATAAAATCAAAAAGGGCAAAGCTCACGAACTTGATCAACCTTAAGAAGTATGCCTTGCATTCGACGTCAACAAGCACGTTTGAGGTGACTGAATGCATACCTGGCTTTATAATGACTCACAGTGATTTATGATGTATCAAAGCAGTGCTGTTATCACCCGGAACAGGTCTGGCACTAATTCGCCGAACCCGGAACGATGGGAGACTTTGTGAACTTTGAGCGAAGGCAGACCCTAGACGCTTGTTACCGAAGAGCACCACTAAACACTGTAGGTGCTCTGCGACTCAAACGTTGTCGTCAGTACGATTCCGCGCTTACAAATCACCAAATCTTCTCTTCCCCAGGAATGAGCGATTTGATTACAGCACTGATTTCATCTATCGGTAGGCTTCCGCGGGTCACTGTAAAGATAGGATATGCAGTGATCATCTCTTACGATGTTTGCTATGACGCGTTGCCCAATTTTCAGAGATTTATTAACGCCAAATGCTCTATTGTTTGACAATACATTACTTTTGTAAGCTTTTGGAGCTTCATACAAAATTGCTCCACCTCATCCTCGTCGAATACCAGAATTTTGAGTCCTACACAGTGTAGATCTCAACGGCGTACTCGTCCTCATCCCTTCGATTGCTAAATTTTTGGTAAGATTATTAGTTTATCGGACAAATTCCAAGGTCTGCGTCCTACCACACATGAATTTGGTGAGCTAAACCTGCGACTTCCACAGACCCAGTCCCACCTACGGCACATGGCATTGTAACTAGAATGTAAGCTTTCACCTAGTTCTTAGTGGTGTCGTCGGACTATCTAGCTATTTCAATGCGACAACAGAATACATTACATCTAGAATGTACACCACGTAAATCCTAGAGGTGTCGTCGTGCTGATTTGCCTCTAGCGCGGATTAATGCTATGTGTTTGTGATGGCGAATGATCGGGCCTAGAGTCTTCTAGAACGTATAAGAACAATACCACAAACAAACTGCATGAAATCGCGATAGGGAAAAATAAACCCAACGACGCTGCCGAAAAACTATGCGCAAGCGTACATGTTAAATGTAATGTTGCTTGTTGTCGCATTAAATTAGTTGTATAGACCCGATGACACTACTAATAGCTATGTGGAAGCTTGCTTTTCAGGTGTAGCGCTATGTGGCGTAATTGGGATTTGGTGTGTGGAAGTCAAAGAGTTGAAGATACAGATAGATTCTCTAATGTTTTTTCTGGTCCCCGCAAATTTCCTTATTTTCCTGCCTTCCGTTTTGAGTCGAAAATAAAAACCCACGAAAGGATAAGATTTCTCATTTGCTGCCTACTTGAGTTCTAGGGAAAATCACTTCCCCAAGAAATATGATTATCAACAATTATCCATAAGTTTTTTTTTGTATCAATAGATGAAGTGCATTTTCGTAATCAACATGTAGAGGCATTTCTGAAACATAAAAAATTTTTAAGGAAATACCTTAATACACAATCTTCTGAATTAGATTAGTGTTATAAATGCTCGAATTGATCCACACTTCTAGAATTATAGGATATCCTGAAGCATGGCATGCCATATTTATTACCAAATGATAGCGTGTCTATTAACTATTCATCTTGAGAGTCATGGATCACACTATAACGTTTACAAACACACAAACTCTCTGCTATGGTAGGTTACGTAATATCTTATTTATTTCAATTTGTAAAATTTCAGGCATTTTTTTTTAGTTTGGCTTTATTCATGAGAGTATTCGACAGTTGATGCTGAGGAAGTTTGGCGAGGAATTTTGGAGCAAAGTTTTGTAAGTACCATTATTTACACTCAAATTTCCTGAGTTTTCGGAAGCTTTCATCAAAACATGATTAGTCGTTTCTCTGACAATACTTGTTAGATGAAGAAATTCTAAGTGTCGTCATGAAAAGCAACTGACAGCAGTGAGAAGGACTTGATTCTTATATATCTCGTATTCTATAAACAGGGAAGAGTTCTAGGCACATTTTGCTGGTCGCAGGACTCTGTTAAGCAATTTTTAGAAAATGTATTTTTCCAGGACTTTCTTCTATTCCCATCGACTCTGCATCATTGCCAAACTATCAACCATTTGTTGATAACCTTAATCAGTCACGTAATGAAAATTGTCGCCTGTGAAGGACGTGGTAATCGCTGTGTTCTCATGAAAGGGAAATTTTGTGAAACATAGAGATTACAATATGATAATGCTCTTGTTGACATCACAACATAATGCCACATGCATATGTATGCCTTTTTACCGAAAAATAGGCGAAGAGCAGATTCGTATTTCTACAGAGTGTTTAGAATTTAATGCATTCAGTCTTTGAATCTCTGCGCGAAATGACTGCCCAATTTTTCAAAACCACTCAATATTGGTACTGATCGAATATAAAATCGACAATACTTTTTATGTTTTGAATTTTCCAGGGAAAGAGCTGGTTTTGAGAACGGAAAGGAGAATATTGTTAATCATTACTATACGGATTCTGACACATACAGTCTTGTTGATGCTGTTAGTGTCATTGCAAGTGAGAGCCGTTAATTTTTAAAATATATTTATGACTGACAATATTTATCCTGATTTCATTACAGGAATCAGCAGGGAGCAAGTATGGGAAATGTATGGAGCTTTTCTTATCGAATACACTATGGAGATTGGGTGGGATGACTTGATTCGTTCAATGAGCCCAAATTTAAAGGTTACTTGGTTGTAGAATGGAATACGGAGCAATTCACTAATCTTGAGCCTAATATTTTAAGGGTTTCCTGACAATCTTGATTCACTACATTATTTCATCGATCATGTCGTGTACAAGGCAAACTTAAGAGGACCGTCGTTCCGTTGTGAGGACAATCTTGATGGAACAATCACCTTACATTATTACACGAGTAGACCAGGACTTTATCCAATTGTGAAAGGTACTCATAGACCAATTTATT
Source organism: Parelaphostrongylus tenuis (assembly GCA_019055375.1). Classification (NCBI taxonomy): domain Eukaryota; kingdom Metazoa; phylum Nematoda; class Chromadorea; order Rhabditida; family Metastrongylidae; genus Parelaphostrongylus; species Parelaphostrongylus tenuis. Next base: position 85,937 of record JAHQIW010007469.1, on the reverse strand, counting down.
ATTTCCTTTGAACTTTTCATAAATATCATTATATAATGAATCTTTTCAACAAGTTTTGAATATGCACTCAAAAACAGCCCGTTTCACAAAGGTTTACGACACTTCATTGCCTTTAACATGTCATCTGTTCTGCAATCTCATGAAATGTGGTCAACACATTGGCATTCTCACCGATTTTCATAGTGATGAATATTAAAGTATTCAACCACAAGTGAGGACGCACATGGTTTAGTGGATAAAGGCTTCATTCAATATATATGTAGGCCACCCGTTCTATTACACCCCCCACCCCCTTTCCCCTTGTGCACCAAGCTGTCCACTCCTCTGGGTTGGCCCATTGGTACACTTATCCGGAGTCCTTCCATCACTTGACATAGTCGAATACATCACACATCCTTAAGTGGTAGATCAGAGTCGGACGCTTTGTCATTTTGCTCTTTATACTTTATTGATTGTGCAAAAAAATCTCCAACTTCTGGAAGAGAGTATGCTCATGACTGAATTTTGTTTACAGGTGTTTTAAAAGAAGCATCAAAGCGAATATTTGAGCTCGACGTCAATCTCACAATAACTGGGCGTACACAACGAAGTGTACAAATGGCAACCGGTGAACGCATAGAGGAGCACGTAATATTTCTCATTAAGGTGATGGTTGCAGCATTTGACTGACAGTGTTCTTTTATTTTTGATTCGATCGTACTGAATTTGAAATTCAAAAAGTAATCGATTTCCTGATTTAGTTGATAACAGAACTATCGCGAACAACAAAACTTAATGAATGCAAACAGTCGGAATTCATTAAAGCATTCAGGTCTAGATAATTACCTACAAATGTTACCAAGCCGTGAAAGCCTATAACGTAAACGTGATTTTCTGATAGTTCTTATTCTTTCCAATATATAATGTGGTGAAATTATAATGTTGCTGAATCTGGAAGTGACAAGTAGTGTGACTATGTGCGTCTTGATGAGCGAGTAGCCCAGTGGCAGTGATGTCGCTTAACACAATATTCCTACGTCGCTCACACTCTGTTGTCCACTCTCATCTCTAATTGTTGTTACAAGACTTGCGTGAGAAACTTCATTGAATTCACAACGGTATACCTAGATTAAATAAACATATGCATATTTCAGACAAGTTCTGCTGATGGTAGTGGTAACGACGCTCTACATAACCTTGGAGATAAGCGACCTGCTTTAGGACTTGATGTTAAGATTCGATTAAGCAGAATGGATTTTATCTCCACATTCCCATATCATTTTGTAGTTGATCAAGACTGTAAGCTGGTTCAAGCTGGAAGAGCGCTCTAGTGAGAAGTTTTCAATAACTGAATATTCAAATGAAAGTCGTATTGCGACTATATTTCTATCTGCTGTGTAAATTTAGCAATCACATTCCTCGCGATCTTCTCGTTCCTGGAACACCGCTAATTCGAATATTCGAAGTAACACGACCAAAAATTCCTCTTGATTTCGAATCGATTTGCAATTTTATCAACGCTGTATTTGTCCTGCAAGTAAAGACAACTCCAATAGAATTCCAAAAAGGTGCAGCGAAACGCAACAGTCAAACACTGGAGAAGTATGCTATTTCAGATTTGTCATCTTTTTTCATTTTCGCAACTATCACGTAGCACCTGACATGTCTAGTATGATATACATGCTTGGTGTAGGGATTAGCAAAATGGACGAAATGCAATTTCATTCGGTGCATTTTGGTCACTTTTTAACTTTGCTAGTACAGAGGTAACTCTGGACTGCAGTGTGATAGTTAATTTACTCTAGACTGGGATTATCCTAAATCTCGTACTGCTTTGAGATGACAAATACCATATGAACTACTGACTTTTTAAGGGCAGCTTTTGTACTCAGGCAAAAAATCAATTGATGTATCTGGAACTCAATTCGAAACTGCATAGAATGATCGCACTTTTACAGGAGTGGTAGCGATAGCGACTTTGGCAATGCGGATCATATGCCGCAAAGTCAATATCTCAAGTTGAAAGGACAGATGATGCTGTTGGCCTCAGGTCTGCTTATTAATTAAGATTTTGACTCCAACTTAGACAGATTGTGCTATTTCTTCAGGTGTGTGAAGTCTTGATTGACAATTTTCCGGAGTAGAGCGAAGCTTTAAATGGGAAAGCCTACCAATTTGTAATAAGTGTTGTAGATCTAAGCACAATTTGGATCGACCCTCTGCGGACAATGAAGGTCATTTTGACCCTCAACCTTTCAGAGATTTCTTTCGCGGGCAGAGCTTTTTCAACTAGAATTTTAGTAGCCATTCGAAAGCCCAAATTAAAGCAATTCAAGTTTAAAGTTGATTTTGAGAAGGTCTCTATAGGAGCGAGAAGAAAAGCATGTTTTACACCCGAAGATATTTTCACCATGTAAGAGATATACATGCACCAAAAGTTCATGAGCGTGTAGACAAAATTATATAATAGTAGTATGGAACTCAGTTTTATTTTCGAAATAAAGAAAAAATTCTTATTAACTAGCGAAAATCACGCCACTGCTGGCGAGAATCGATCAGGTATCGTCCGCGAGGCATCAATTTCGTATTCAAAATAATCAGCTTAAACAAAGTTATGTCCTACTCTGCAGCACCGTCACCTTTTCAATGTATGTGCATTTCCTCAAATCTTAAGAAATTTGCTGCCGTCTTCTTGTTTTTACTATACAAAGCAGTAAACACTTAATTTTTATTTGAACCTAGCGAAGCTTATCAGTTATTTTTTCTCATAAGAATACCAAAAATTATCACAATATTTCAGGTCGGCACGTGCTTTATTTGTGCTCTCCATACGTGACATCTATTCCTGAACTTTTGCAGTTTGGAATGAGACTTACAGCTATGCCGCTGCATGATGCTACTAGGGATCTTATTCTGCTTAATCAACAACAGATCAGTGATGTTGAAATGAAGTAAGTAAAGTTCCGTGTTACAAATATTTCTGAACATATGCTGTAGCCTACTGAACTTCTTGACGAATCACTTTGCATTTCATGAATATCGTAGAATGTCCATGACATTCAACGGCACACTTATAATATCAACTCTCATGACACTCTCTTAGTTATTTTTTTTCTTCATTCTCGTCCTCATGATCGTGCGATGTCCGGGACAAATTTTTCCTCACTTTTTTTCTGTAGAAATCGCTTAGACAACAAGTTGAGTTAAAGCTGCCTTCTTCTGCCATAAATTCTCCATAATGTCTCTATCAACTTTGCCTCAAACAGTAGGTATGCTACATTGTAATGTCGTACAATTCAAACATTTTAGTAGAATTTTATAGAAGAGTTGAACCGTCACCAAATACTTCTTTCAGAATATTATGAAACTCTAAACTGAATTATGGCGATTATTTTTGTAATATGATTGTACGGATTGAAATTTTTCATCACAAATATCTCCACTGTTTCATAGATGGCCTGATAGTTAAAATTAGGCGTGAAGCAAATATCAGCCAAATTTTATACATGAAATGTCACAGTGTGAATACATTTTGCAAGATAGCATTTACTCGACAGAGGTGTTTAGCCAATTTGAATTTATAATTTAACTAAGTATCAACTGACTAGACTTTCTCTAAGACCTCAACTTTCCTCTTTTCGGTGTTTAAACACTTCTTATAACTGAATTCTCTTTATTCAACCGCTTTTAGCGACGGTATGATGTTGTAATATACCCAATGATGTAGAATGACGTGCAAGACTTTCGCTCTAGTTGGAACTCGAATCCATTATTCACCTTATCTGAGGACACGTGCTCGAACCGTTGCACCACCGACGTCAGTTTTGACACTACTCTTTCTAAACTAGATGGATTTATCTGTCAGCGACCAACCGTCAACGGTCCGCCGTGGGTAGTTCGTATTGACATTGAACGCAGTTACGCTGGCAGATATAAGGTATCATCTGAAACTCAATATCTGTCAGCGTAATTGGGTTCAATGTCGATATTGATAATAGGCTAAAACCTTTGACGGTTGCTTGTCGAAAGAAACAGTCCGTTATAGCGTAGAAAGAGTGCTGTCAAGACAGGCGTCGGTGTTGCAGTGGTTCCAGCACGTGCCCCGGATAGGGTGAAATATGAGTTCGAGTCCCAACTAACGCAAAAGTTTTCATAATCACTCTACATCACTCGTTAAATCTGTTTCACGTGTGATGTTTATCCTTACAGTCTGCAATTGGAAGCCAGTAATGAACAGCTTGAAAATATGGCAAAAGATCTAGAAGTTGAAAAACGGAAAACAGACGCTTTGCTAAGTGAAATGCTTCCTGCTACGGTTGCTCACCAGTTAAAGTGTGGACTCACCGTCGATGCACGCAAGTTTCCAATGAATTTTATTGACAATACTGCTTCATATTTCTGTTATGCGAGATGAAATGTGGCGAATTTTAGGTGATTATGATTCAGCTACAGTTATGTTTGCCGACGTGCCTTCATTTCAACAAATTGTTCCGATATGTCAACCAAAAGATGCTGTATATTTGTTAAACAACTTATTCACCCGCTTTGACCGTTTGGTTGTACTTCAGAATGTAAGTTGTTAAACTCGAAATGGACGAGTAATTTGATTCCCTTCTTTTTTGTGAATGATTTTCAGGCTTATAAAGTCGAAACCGTCGGTGACAGCTATATGTCTGTAGGTGGAATACCTGATGTCGTCGAAGATCACTGTGAAATCATTTGTCATTTGGCACTTGGTATGCTTTCAATAGTATTTTGATGTATCTGTATAAAAAATAATGTGCAACTCGGGAGATGCTTACAACTGATCTATTATTGTATATTTTTAACAATAAGGTAATCATGTGAACAACTTTTGGATTCGATTCTGAAGTGAGAGTGATCAAATTTTCGCTTCGTATCAAAAATTCTTCTATTCGCTGGCGCAGAATTGAAAGCTATTAAAAACCTTGACTTTTTCATTCTTTTTGCGGACATTTTGAGGTCATGTAATGTCCAGAAGAGTGCATGTGGCGCAGTGGTTAGAGGTGCTCTGCTGCACACAACGTCAATGGTCCGACCTCGCGCTCATGGCTCGCCAAGCCATCCATCCATCCGAGGTCGGTAAATTGGTACCAGAAGGTCTCAGACTTATCTGAGAGGATAAGCAGCACTGACTCAGTTCAGCAGGAGGCCACCGCGAGTCATTGTAAAGGCCAGATATGCATTCAATCACTTCAAACGAAGTTAAAAATTGAAGTCGAATGCATGGCGCATTCCATAGGGATTGATCAATGCCGAGAGCTTTATAATGTCCAGAAGAAGGCAATGTTAGCTTCCTCAAACTTCGTATAGAAAAATTCTCTCGGTTTCATTTTATGAGATTCGAGATTTGCCTCCTCAAACACTGGATTTCCTGAACTAAATGTCTATTTCAGGCTCTTGCGAGATTTTTTGAGTGCAAGATATTTAATTTTTTATCTGTTCATATTTTTCGGTCTTGCTTCCATCCCATTTACCGTCGACTATTTGAGGCAAGCTACAGCGGTTTGCAGTGCTTCATATAATGCACCAGAGCTGGGCAGTGTGCTCTGCCCGTTTATAGACATGTGGACCTTCAAATTTTCCTTGTAACATTGTTCTCTTCCAAAACCTTTGACGAAATTCGCCTCTCATTCGGGAGGTTATATAGTGTTGCTTAGCCGTTATAACTTCGTCTACGTGAAATTTCCATTACAATGCTATGAGATTGCGATGAATTCGTAGGAATTTCACCCGTGAAAGGCGAAACACCGACTTGTGTACTCATTGATGTGAAAACTGATTGTTTCTTAAATGAGTGGGAATCAAACGGTGACCATGATAATTTAAATCAATCAATACCTATCTTTCAAATTATTTTATACATGAAAGTTTGTCGTTGATACGATTGCCTTTATTTATCTTCATCTCCAGGTATGCTCATGGAAGCACGAAATGTGATTGATCCCATTTCTGGCAATCCACTGCACATTCGTGCTGGGATCCACTCAGGCCCTGTGGTCGCTGGTGTAGTAGGCGCGAAAATGCCAAGGCACGTGAGATGCATTGGAACAGATTTAATTACTAATAGCTTTGGATCTGATTGTACAAAACGAAATTTATACATATTCAAATAAGGGGCATGTTTTTTGTGTTAGCGTGAACAATTCATTTTGATGCAGGAACTCTACTACTACTGCTTTGTAGCTGTCGAACGTAGGAATATCAAAAACATTACCTAATGATTTTTTTGTGTTTTTATTTTATTGACTAAGTGATTGTTTTAGATTCTTACTTTGTTGACTGAATCTTGATAACCTAAGATATGGCCTAATGCTTCCACGTGTTCTTCAACTTTCCCACTAGTTGAGTAATCGTTTTACAGATATTGTTTATTTGGCGATACCGTAAATACTGCATCTCGTATGGAAAGCCACAGTCCAATAGGCCGAATACATTGTAGTGAAAGTGCTGTCGTGTAAGTTTCATCTGCAGATTTATTTTCATAATTCCATTTTGTGTGTCATTATTCAATAGATTGTTTTTCACTATTGCTGATTTACATGTGTCATGCTTTTCTTTGCATTGAATTTTGTCAACTAGCTTAACTTCATCGACAGATTTCCTTCCACAAATATATCCTTGACTGGACCCCACCATATGGCGTAGTGGTAAGAGGTGCATTGAGTCGCAACACATGGTCACTAGTGCAACCCTCGCTCATGCCTCACCGAGCCTCCATTCCTTCGCGATCGTAAATTTGTTGCAGACTTGTCTAGGTGGATAGGCAGCACGAGTTGATATATTAGTAGGTCGCAGCAAGTCATTGTAAAGGTCATATATATATATATATATATATATATATATATATATTCAATCGCCTCAAAGTAAGGTGAAAGTAAAAATTGAAGACGATTGCACTGTGCGTACCTCAGGAATTAGTCAACGCTAACAGCTTTATTTTTAATTTTTTATTATGAACTGCACCTGTTTCGGTTTGCAAGCATTGGCTGACAACAATCTGTTAGTTCTTTACACGTAATCCTGAATAACTCTTCTTTAGTTGTGTGTTCCATAGCACACAACATGAATTTGCTTTAATGACCGCTTTCCATTTACATGGTCTGTTTTGAAAAATTGCATCTGTATGCAAATATCTTCCCATGTCCTAAAGTATAGTGAAAATTCGAGTAAATTTGGTTATCATGAGCGTCACACTTCCGTCTATGTGGTCTCTGTTGTTTCTAAAGTGCACCTAAATCCAACCATTAACCCGAGCAGGTGAGAACGAATGTCTCGACTTTTCAGTTAGGAGGATGCCTATTCAAATTGTCTGACAGGAACCTTATGCTACTGCTACTATCATCACCAGTACGTTCCTCATCCAAAGCACTACGCTCAATATTCGTTTTAAGAGATGAAAATTGCGACATAGTTGGAGTACCATTCATTGCAGTTCGCTTCTCATCGCAGCGGAGGTGTGCTGTAAAATGAGTCCATTTAAAATCTATTTATATTTTTGTGTTTCCGTCATTTCGTTGAACTTTTTCTGTATGCGATCTGCTCCACGCCATGTCGCCTATCAAATGCGCCAAAGAAATAATATTTTTGCTTCAAACTCAACAATAGGCCGATTACATGCCAGTTTAATGACATGAACAGATTTTTTGACTTGGTTCTCTCTGTTTCATTGATCTTTTCGGTTTTTATTCCAGAGTTCCTGATGATTCCAAATTGGATTCTTAGAGTACACCTTTGACATTAACTGAATGAGGATTTGATGTATGACAGATTGCCGAATTCACACAATCGCTCATTAATATTCACTGCAATGAAGTATATGGTGTCCAACTATGTTTCCGAACTTGATCCGAAAATCAAGGAATTTAATCTTCCCAGTAAATGAAAGCATCAAATAGCGTTAATTGAAGTAATCTTCGTGTGCCTGGATGCAATTCTGCCAACGCTCCGGCAACAAATCAACGCTTCTTCCTGTCCAAACCAGTGCTCCGATGACATGATGAGATGGAAATTGGACGGCGACAGATCTTTTGAATACGACGGATGATCCAAGTGCTCCCAGCCAAAATTGGTCAACTTCTTCCTTGTTTCCTTAGCAACGTGTGCCGTCGCAATGTCTTGATTTGGCGACGGCGGTGACGTGGAATTGCTTGATTGCAACGGTCCAGTTGCTGACAGTATCGCTCAAAGTTGGAAAAGTATGTGCAAAATACACTGAACGATGCGCAAGAAAATTTTGCACAAAATAGGTGGAAGAAAATTTTGTTTTTATGGGAAAATTTTTATTTTTGCAGATCAAGTTCGAAAATTCAGCAGATTTGGACCGCATATTGAGTATGTACTTATAATGAGTATGTGATGTAATATCAGTACTCTTTGACGCTGTTAATCCTCTCGGTTTTCTTTTTTTTCTCGATCTTTGTTTTTCGAAGCTTTATGACTCCAGTTGCGAGTCCAGTATGCTTCGCATATCAGTATTTTCATAGAAATCCTTCTTTTCCGAATGACTAAGCTTTGCTTGAAGTTTTTCGAATAGAGTGAGGAAAGTTCCAAAGTGCAGCAGAAAGTACAGCAAGAATATCAGACGATAACTACTGAGATTCGTTCAGTGACTCTTTATAGGATTTTGCGCTAGTTCTTTTTATTGGCGAGTGGGCTGAAGTCAGATAATGAAGAAGCGTTGTGAAAGAGTTTAAGTGAGATCGCGAAGGCCGTATTAGAGACGAGGCTTCATAGTGGCTGTTATGGATCAGTGGATGACTCCGCGATTTTATAGCAGATATGTGCTATGCTGATAATAATCATTGTTACTCTGTTTTTATCTCGACTTCCGCTGCTTTCAGACGCAAACGTCGAGCTTGTTTTCAACTAAAGACAACTCTATCCAAATATTCGTCGACGTTTTATAGTAGTTCAGTACTCAGAAACAGTTTCTTGTCATTGAAGAAATAATACAGCTGAGAAAAGCAGCTTATTCATCCAAAATTTGATTTTCATCGCATTTGCATTTAAAGGATTTTTGAATTTGAAAACACTCGTAGTGATAGCAAAACTAGTGAAAGCAAACTTTGGCCTAAACAACAAGATTTATGCAAAGTCGTGAGTGGCATCCTATATACTTTGATGTATTATTATAAAGTGACTCGCCTTTACAGATGTGCGCAGCAAACAGGTAGATTTGAGTTTGAATCACGTGGAAAGGTTCAGATAAAAGGTAAAGGAGAAATGAATACCTACTTTTTGCTACGAAGTTATAAGCGTTCTATCTGGGAAGTCACTGCAACAACTAGAGGTTGGTGGCATTTTTTAAAGTTTCGATAACAGTGAAGATTTTATTCAAGTGTATTTTTAGACGAAAATGTAAATAGTATTGATGGGTATCAAGAATTGAGGGACGGGTACATTGACGAGACAGCCAAAAAGAAAACAGTCAGGAATTCCATCACATGTTCACTTTCTTAGGGTCTGGATATCTCAAAGAAATTCGATCAGATGTTTTATTATTTGTCGTCTCATCTAGTCATTTTTGAAGACAGCTCTAAAGTGTTAAGTTATTATTTGGATGTAATTGTGTAACTAATCAATAGTACTTAATTTTGAATTTGAGTATATTGTGCTTACATATTGATATTTGCAGCGGTTGATAGAAAGTCGGTCCTTTAACTTGTCGTGTAATTATTTTGCAATGGTATTTTTGATATCTACTTATACGATATTTTTAGTGTTGTAGGTCGATCTGTGACTCTTTCTCGCTATCACTTACTCTCAGATATTGTTAGATAATAGAAATATGTGCATACAATTTATGATGGTGGAACTATATCAGTTATCATCTTGTGAAAGTCAATGTAAAGGAATGCTACTGAATCCTTAATTACAGTTGTAATATATATTTATGTAGCGCTTTATATGAATCTTCGAAAAAACATGATCTTGCTCTGTCATCTACTTTTTCCGTCGTGTTCTTGTGTCTATATAGCTTTATTGTGTAGAAACTAGTTTGCAAAAGATATTGCTCAGCGCATTGGGCACAGTGGTTAGAGGTGCTCTGCATCGCACATAAGGTCGATGGTTCGATCTCGCGCTAAAGCTCACGGAGCCTTCTGCCCCTCTCGAGTCGGCAAACTGGTGCCAGACTTGCCTGAGGGGGCAGTGAATTGATACAGAGATAAGGCACCACGAGTCTTTGTAAAGATCAGATTAGATATGCATTTAATCCTTCAGGAATATTGAGTGTGAAATGTAATCGTCTTTTCACTTTTACATCGTTCTTGGAAGCTTTTTACAAAACCAATTACAGCGTCGAATATTTTGAGTATCGAATGACTATTAAGAGTTTGGAAGAGCTACATACACGCCCCAGCAGAGCAAATAAAGCAAACTAAGTGTGAAACATAATTTTATTTTCGCTGCTACAACGTAAACAAAGGCTCTTTTGAAAAAAATCATACGGCTGAAATCAAAAAAAAATTTAAGCTTTTGAATAAATATATGTCTAAGAGAAAAGTTGCTGGTACACGTCGTCTTCTAGGGGTCATCGTCTCAAATGAAGCTAAAGATCAAAATTGGTTGCATGGCTTATTCCCCAGGGATTGTCAACCCCAAGAGCTTTAACTTTTATCCTTTTGTGCTTATCATCTATTACTGCCTCTTGTTCCCGATTCGCCTTTGGATCAGGTAGTCCGCGTTCTTGTAGCATGTTCCGTCAATTCATCACAACACTGAATACTCAGAATTACCTAGCTGCTGCATGGACTCCACCTGTATCGTACTGATAAAGCAGCTGTTAGTTTTTAAACAATACGCAGTGGTTTTATGAACAACTAAAGAACTTGAGGAGTTAGAAAATACAAGATCTTGGAAAAGATTTTGCTCTATCGTTAAAACAAGTGCACGTCTTATTTATACCAGTATTTTATATCTTCCTATGGTTTTTGTTCAAACCACATTGCTGTCAACACGTGATATAGCCTCACAACTGCTACTCACTGGACCTCTTTCCCTTATAAGCGTCCATTCCACGCCATGACCCACAATTTATCACAGCGGCTGGTATGGAATTAATTATCAATAAAATTAACATTCAGTAAGCTCCTCTAGAAGAATGTTCTCGAAAATTATTAGGAACGGAGAATAGTGTTCCATGAACTAATTGTAAAAGGAAAGAGGAGCGCATGTGGCGCAGTGCTTAGAGGTGGGATATGTCGCCCAAAAGGTCGATGGTTTGATTTCGCGCTCATGGTCACCAAGCCATCCATCCATCCATCCGGGGTGGGTGAATTGGTACCAGACGTCTCAGGCTTGTCTGGAGGATAAGCGGCACTGACTCGATACAGCGGGGGCCACCGCGAGTCATTGTAGAGGCCTAGATATGCATTCAATCACCTCAGAAGAATATAAAAATTCAAGAAGAATGCATAGCGTATCGCTCAGAGATTGATCAACGCCGAGATCTTTATACTCTATCCTTTTACAAGCTAATTCTGATTGATTTCTAGGCTGATAGTCCTTCAGCTGCTTAAAAAGAAAAAGCTCCGTCTGGCAAGGCAAGTCATTGAAAAAAAATGCACTCCGCTCATTTTACCTCTTCTCTTGCTATAAAGCACACCCCACCCACGTATGCTATACAACTTGGCCGTGTTATGTCAAAGTGAATACTGTGGTACTAAGTTGTCCGGCAACATTTTCGACAGTATGAAGATAATTAGGTATGTAGAAGTTCTAGTCTTGTAACGTAAATCTCTCGGCGTTGATCAATTCTTGAGGGATGCGCCATGCATTCATCTTCGATTTTTAACCTCGTTTGATTAATTGAATGCATATCTGGCTTTTACAATTACTCGCGGTGGGCCTCCCGCTGCAACGAGTCAGTGCTGCTTATCCTCCCAGACAAATCGGGGACCAGTCGGGTACCAATTTAACAACCTCGGAGGGATGGATGGCTTGGTGAGCCATGAGAAGCGAGATCGAACCATTGACCTCGTGTGCGACGCAGAGTATCTCTAACCACTGCGCCACACGCAAATGAAGCATAGGTAGTGATTGGTATCAAGAACTGAGTAATTGGTTTACTGACAAAATTTTAGAAAACAACCAGAGATACGGCTTTTTCAAAAGTCTTATATGGTCATGAAGAAATGATCATCAGGTGGCTAGTGAGGTCATTTTCCTTGATTGTGCGTGTAGCTAATCACATAGAGATAACTAGCATTCGGAGTATTTCCAAGATCGAGAACAATGTAGATCAGCACCATCGCTCTTATGTTATAACTATGATTGATTATTGGACTCCACCTCCTAGAAACACAATCATCATTGCACTTTGAGGCTTTCTGTTTACACAACTTTTGGCGAGAGAGAACTCATGGGCTTTTCATTGATCTGTACCAGTGGGTTTCAATATGATAGAAAGTAGATAGACCTTGCTTTGAGATAGATGTGAAGCTTGTTGCTGAAGGTAACCTTCGAAAGCTTCTCATTTGCTCTGGGTAAATTGGAGTCCTAGGAGTTTTTAGCTGAATCGCCATATATTAGATACGCACGCATGTGATATGCGCATACAGTTATTGTCCCATAAGTTCTTCCGCACTTCGGCACTCTTGTTGAGCCAGTTGTTACTCATTTGAGGAATCAGTTAATCAGCAGTATAATAATCACTATTATCAATGGCATGAAACCATTTGCTCGGCTAAGATTGGATGCCTTCCGCTCAGCAGGAATGGGTGGCGATCAAGGAAATTGGCGGGGTCACTTTTGAGCTGTATTCAATTTTGTCTCCCGCAGATACTGCTTCAGGGCGCGCAAGGGATCATAATCCGACAGAGCAATATCAAAGTTATACGGCTGATGCGGTACCATGGTCCAGCTCTCTTTCTTAGAAATGTGGTGAGTTGACTCTACAATGTGGGGTTGTCGGTCAATCTAAGAAGTGTCCACCGCGACATCACTTTGTGGTAGCCCATTAGATTTGAATCGTGAATGACCGTGTTACGACCGTATCCAAGTGCCTGTCCAAGCTGCTCGGGCGGAACGCTTAATCTAAGCCTTTCACGAGGTCTCTTATGTTACTTTTTTAGTGATGGACACGTGTTTCGGCCTTTCAGCCTCATCAGTATCACTATGCCTTTCGGCTCATTCAGTTCCTTGTAAGGGAATATACCCTCTGCATATAAAGGAATCGACGCCAAATTATTTACACTCTACTTAGGTTGAATTTCAATTGAGATCTCAAATTAGTCGATTGAAAGTGTTTATCTATAATAGTGAGTAAATTTTGTATGGGGCAACCCATTATGTATGATGGCAATTATCAGGCAGCATAAGTCAATCCGGATCAATTATGTACTTATGGATCGCCTGGAGAAACGTTACGGTCGACCCCTGGCATGAGTGAGATCAATGACAACTCGACATAATCCATAGTAATTGGTTGCTCCTACGCAGTGGTTTGTCAATAACAATTTGTCGTTTCTGATATTTCACCAACGATGGTCGATTTCTTCACATAATATAAATTATTTAGATAAAATGGGAATCGTTACTGTGTCTGACACGATGCCCATGTTCTGTGCAAATCAATACAACCAGCTTGCTAACTGAGAGATACTTTTGATTTGATTTTTTTCGTCAACCAACGGGAAACTGAATGACATTCGGCGGCGGGTTTGATGTCGTGCATAGTAAGTAGCATTGATTCCGAGATTTTGATTGTAATCTCGACTCATATAACAGCCCCAGGATCGATAGCAATGATACCTGTACTGTCGATAGACATCGCCGACCGTTACATATCATATTTTACATATTTAAGCGTCATATGGTGCATAGAGTTTCCATACGGCTACTCGTCCTACCTGGTCTAAGTTCATTGTCCACTTTCACGGACTGTAAAAATTGATGTAGGCCAGAAGAACTCTAGTAATTGTCAAAAATTGCTATATGAAATTCTTTTGCAGGAGACCTATATAATTCGTTGATCTTTGTCATTGACAGTCATTTCAGCTCAGCCAAATCACTTCGAGGTGACATGGGGAACGAAGGTTCCAAAATTCGTCTAAGTGATCATGTAGCATTTCCGAATTCATCCTCTCCTGTAGCGAATGTTTTAATCACTCGTTCGCCATTCGTGGACAATTTCAACAGCACGAAACCGATTTTGTCACTACCGACACCACTAAACGGAAGGTATCCATAATAACCTCTTTCTCATCTTTTCAATTATTATTTTTTTTGATCCGTTTCACTCTCGAATGGGAATTTTGTAGTTAATCGCGTATAAAACAATCCTGCGATATATGCTAATACTAGCTGCTCATATTTCCAGTTACTATTGTGCGGACAGTCCTGTACCCAACGATCTTCCACCTACACCGCATAACAGGTGCTTTATTTATGACAAAACATGAATTCTTCTGTACTGCAGAATAACTATTCAATATATAATTGATTTTTTCAACTATGCACACTGTCCAGCGCTCGTTAAAAGCGTCATCAAGTGCAATGTTACTTATGTGGTTCGTTCTGTGTGGGCAAAGTAATTCCGTAGTTCTTAGCCTAGAAATCTTGCATATCGGTCAACTCCAGCTTTATATATCATTCTTCCTCTTTCTCTCACCATATTCTTCCTGCCTTTCTCATTGAGATCACTATGAGGATGTACATCTATCAAACCTAAGATGGATATATAAACATTCAACAGTTTGTTCAACTATCCCACCTGAAATTTATCAAATGCTAATTCTTTACGAATTCTCCTCTTGTTACGTTTGTATTCTCTTTTTTTTTCTAGATTTTCGTTCTGTGATGGCTTGTACGTCTGTTTTGTCATATTTAGTGCATACGATCTCGATCCACGTGAGACGATGGTATTAGCTGGTACTCCTCCGCCAGATCGGCCACCTCCTCCACCACCTGATGAAGCTCATCAAAATGGTGGTGGTAGCTACTTTGGTGAAAGTACAATAATAGTTAGTTTACAATTACGGCGCAGTTTAGCCTATCAGTCATGGAAATGAATTCGTTCAAAAAAAGAATAATATGTATGAGATTCATTTGCCGTCAGCTTGTTCAGCAATTTAATTTTTGAACGTGTAACCGTAAAATTGAGCTTGTTCACTGGTAGGGTGCGGAATAGTTTTACTTCAAATATTAGGTCTAAATCCTACATGACAATAGCGATACTTTTGTGCGAATAATCCTCAATTCTCTTTGCGTTTCTGGATTGCTGTGCTTTCTTTAGCACTCGGATGATGGGTCAAATGTACCGCCACTCCCACCCACACCAGCACCACGAGCTGGGCTTCCTGTAATCAAAAGAAATATAGTTTATGCAAAGGTACTTTGATGAATCATGGTTGTTTACCAAATTTTTCTACATCGTATACAAGACATGTTCAGGATCGTATAAGTCAGCTTGATGCTTTAAATACAACTGAAAGACCGAAAATTACTAAGGAGTCTCAACCAATGAGGAACTTCTTCTCACGTGAACGTACACAGCCGTTCAGTTATGCGCCATTAACTGAATCAAGCACTACTGCTACTATAAAAGCAAGAAAATTCTTTCTTTTTATGGCTTTTGATATATTGATATGCATCAAATGACTTTTGATCCTTTCTTGTAATGGTGAGGAGTTTATGTGATTTGCTATTTTCTGTTATAATGAAATGTTCTTCACTTAATTTGATTTCAGTCAACTTTCGATGAATATCCAGTCTATAATCCGGTCACTGACTATACCTTCAAAAGTGGAATGACATTTCAACTTGGCGCATTTCCCATAGACACAGTAAGGAAAGATTTTAAACTTTTGCTTACTTAATTTTCAAGTAATTTAGAATTGTAAGTTCACTTTTCTAACTTGATCTTAGAATCATCTTTCTGAGATTTTTCCGGAAATGAGAACGCTTCAGACACGTAGTAATATCGGATTCTGTGGACGACAAGGTGCCGGTAAATCCACATTGATCAACGCTCTACGAGGATTGACCCTCACCGATCCACAAGCAGCAGGTCGACACCCGTGCAATAATATGGAACCATTTCGGTATGTATTCTGAAATTTATCGTTAATAGGAGAACTTCTTTGAAATCAATTCCAAAAAGAACGCAGCAGCACTATTACATAAAATCGAACAAAATATGGTGTGCAGTTCACTCCATTTCTTATAAGAGTGGCGATAATCTTTGTTGTTATCATAAATTGACTATCTATAGGTTAAATAGTAGTCTTTAATACTTGCATTTACAGCTTTTTGGAAGAAGAACTGCAAAATATTGTACTATGGGAGATACCATATCCACGAGCTTTCACAACGGTGTCAGATATCTATGACAGGAACATGGGTTTCGATAGATTTTACGAGTAAGTGTTATACAGTTAAATTAACGGAACATTAAGAGGAGGAGAAATAGAGTTTTATCGATTCACAAAGTTTATGATACTATTTCGTGCTATTTTACGTTTTCGCTCTGTTGGCACATATAATTTTCAAATTGAGTGCATCCCATGTTTTTTTACCCGATTCGTTGTCCGTCATCCGTCCCTTACGAAGTTCTCTTGATTTACATGTAGTTTCAGCTGACACTCTTTGATTTTGTCTTCTTCGTGAATGTCGCTGAGTGATGGTGGAATGGAATGTCCACGGCACACTGAAATCTATCAAAGCCTTCCAGGGTATACGCTGGTATTAGTAGACATCCGTAGTGGATCTTTTTGCTCAAAAAGTTTGACAGTATTCTGCAGATCTCAGATGGAGTTAAGCCAGTTGGCTCTGGTTGGATCAAATCAGCGAAAATGGGTTAACCAATTCGCATTGATACTATCACAACAATATCGTAAAACATTCTAATACGCTGTTGTCACATTTGGCATTCAACATTTATCGCAATCGTATGATTTTACAGCAACCGCCATCCCTAGTTATGTCCGTTTGTGGTCTTTTCTGCTAAGTGATCTGTTCTTTTGTTTTGAAGCGGTGGTGTTCCTAACTGTTTTCATCTTAGTTAACGATCAATTTACTAGTTCAACTTTAAGGATATGAATGCCTAAAGTAGATGTTTCATTTAGCGAATGATGCTTACGAAGTTTTTTCGCACTTTATTTCCAGTAATTGATTATTTACTGATCAAATGATTAGATTCATTGTGCCCATTGTCACTCCAAGTTTTCCAGATCGCATAAATTACATGTTTTTCGCCGATTATTTCTTTTAATTGCTGATGGCGCTCCACATGACGATGATATTTCATTCGCAAGGATCGTTCACTCAAGGTGCGGAGTTCATTTCAATTTTTTCTCGTCGATATCTTCTAAACATGTTTCCTTCACATGATTATTTCTGACTTCTATGATTTTATATCTTATTATATGAAGTATGCTATTTATCTTCTCTGTGTTAATCTTTTCTCGTCAAAATTTTTTATTCGACAACTGACGACAATTTCTAGTTCTTTGAAGTCGTTTAGGAATTTCAATCATTTGTACATTCATAAGAGATATTTATTTATCGTGCCATATATATGTATGTACATATATATATATATATATATATATATATATATATATATATATATATAATGTGGCTAGTGTGGCAAAGTGATCAAAGGTGCCCTGCGTTACACACGTGGCTGACGGTTCGGTCTCGTGTCCAAGGCTCACTAAGCCTTCCACATTTCCAGGGTAGGCGAATTGGTACCAGCCTTTCCCAGAGGAGTAACAACACTGGCTTGATAGATCATCGGTCGGTCACTGCAAGATTATGAAAGCTAGATATGCATTCATGTACCTTAAACAAGGCTTGATGAAATCACTTTCATGGTTCACCCATCAAAAGTTGATATTCAAAAAGGATACAGCTCTCGATGTTGATCAATCCTGAGGGATGTGTCATGCAATCGTCGTTAAATTTGAGCTTTGTTTCTCTTGACATATACATATACATATAATATATACATGTATATACATGAATACATGTGTAAATGTATAGATACACAAATATATATATATATATAAATATACGCATATGTACGTGTAGATATACATACATATGTATAAATGCATATGTATATGCACATGTGTAGCGTATATACGTATATATACGCGCATACAAATACGCACATGTCTATAAGCATATATACACGTACATATAAGTGTATATACACATGTACATATATACATATACACGCGTTGGTTCTCTCACAGTTTCTTTTGCACTACTGTTTTACATTTCCACCCTCTATAATTGCGCGAAAAAAGACGGGTTAACCTTAGCTCTGACTATTCGAGTGACTTATTGACTTTCATATTCAGACGAACGTCGTTGACAATGCTGTCAACGAAATCTGACGATGATCTCGATGCTGAATCCAGGGAGTTTGGTCGTGCGATTGATAATTCCCTAAAAAGAGAATACGACGCCAGGGGTTCCACTATCTTTTCGCCTACACATTTTTTCTTTTCTTGCTGTTTAATTACTGATTCACTTCAATTTAGCCCGAAGTGTGTTCGTCAAGTCGTTGATGTTAAAAGCACAGATACTGACAACCACTGAATTGCTTCTGATTAGCAGTCCGGTGGTGAAAAATCTTGTTAGTGGAACAATTGGGTGAGTGTAGAGAAGTATTTTGCTCATAGATACACTCAGATCATTTTCATTCAGCTATCTACATTATAAGTTGGATGAAGACAGGCTCCTGGAATTAGTAGATCTTCAACCAGGATGTCATTATGCTTTAGAAAATCAACTCAGGAAAAATGTGAGTAATTTGCTCTAGTTACGTGTTCATAATTTTTAATACTTCGAGTTATCTGCGCTTTGTCTCGACCCCTCGAAAAAACGCATTCTTTCTTTTTAAGGTCTGGTATTCATTCGATAGCTTCAATCAATACAGGTTGATTGATAAGCTTATTTAAAAATTACCTTCATGATTGCGCTGTAACAACAAAAATGAAATTATACTCTTTATTCAAACATTTCTTGCTGAACAAAGCTTTTCCTTTAGACTTCCACTGACTAGTTGAGAACTCGGATCTCGACCATTCCAATAATGTACTTATTTTTAGAAAAGAACTTTTCTTATGCTGTAGCAGCTAAAAGAAGATTGAGTTTCGCAAATTTGGATCATTTCCGTCATCCACACCTTTCTTCGATCCCATAAGAAAAATGCGTCCTTTGAATTTTTCCAGAATTTCAACAGTTATTTAATGGCCCCATTCTTCAGAAATTTAATAGTGTAATTGATCTTTAAAATGGCTCTTTCATTGCATTGTAATAGCAAAAATAAAGTTTCTTACTCAAATATTTTCTGCTAAATGAAGTTTTTCTTCTACACTTTCAGTGTCCATTTGACGTTTTGAATCTCGACGAATCCAGTGATGTTATTGGCTTTCAAAAAAAAAATCTCCAGTACACGGTGGCAGCTAGAAGAATGTTATGTTTCGCGCAACGCTACACTGGCACCAAACAAAAGCGCCTTGCCGATATGTGTGATAGGATTCCACAACGTTGCCATTGAGCCACAGCGTTTTTCCGGCCAAATTTCCAAAACTCAATCTTCTTCTAATTGTCATAGCGCACTGAGAAGTCTCATTCAAAAACCAAATACATCTCTGGACTTGTCGAGATTTAAGCTAATGAGTGGTTACCAAATGTGTGGAGGAAGAGCTTTAGTCAGCGAGAAACATTTGAATGGGAAACATATCTTTGGATGATCAAATAGAATTCCTTTTTGTTTTAATCGCTTTTAGCTATGGTATGGTAATAATATAAATATTCCCAATGATGCTGAGTGATGTGCAAAACTTTTGCGTCGGCCGGGATTTAAACCCGCATTCACCCTATCCGGGGGCGCGGCTCTAGCTTGTTGCACTACTGACGGCCGTTCTGCGTAAAAACAATCATGTTTTCTGATACAGCAAAATAATAAAGCCTTTTCAAAGTAAAAGTAGACCGTTCAAATTTTTTTGATTTTGAGTATCAAGTGATTATCCAATATTCGAAAACAAGCAAAAACGTTTTTCCTAGAGGTCGAAACAGGGTGTGGATAATGGAAAAGTGCATAGTTTTTAACATCTTTCCTCTATTATTCGAAAGAGACGGTTTCTCAGTACTCAAATTGGCCGACAATACGTAGCGAAAACATGTTGGACGTATTTTACAAGTGCTTGACATTCAAATTGATGAGCACTTGTGAAACAATGATTAGAGGTGCTCTACGTCGCACGCAAGGTCGATAGTTCGATCTCTCGCTCATTACTCACCAAGCCTTAATCCCTTCGGGGTCAGTAAATTTTACTAAAATTGCTTGAGAGGAAAAGCAGAACTGAATCGTCCTAGCGTTAGCCTCTAGCATCACGGTGAGTCATTGTAAAGGCCAGATATGCACTCTATTACGTCAAGCGAAGTTAAACATTGAAGAGATTGCATGGCGCATCATCCCTCAGGTGCTGAGCAACATCGAGGACCTTATCGTTTATCCTTTCATAACGATCAAATGTTTAATTTCATATGATTAATTATTACAATTTATTTATTCAAGATCATTTACCACATAGCATTTAGTTTGCGTTGTCGTATTTCCAGAGAGATAACGCAAATGTGCATAGACCTGCAGCATTAGATCGAAGCATCGAAAATCTTCCACATTTAGTACGTTTCACTCAAATTGACTTCGTAGTGATAGTTAATTTTACTACTGTCATTGGTGGTTTTTGTTTTGTTGATTGAAATTCTATAATGTTATGAATTTGCTTGATCACTGCTCCTTACCATGCAAGGAGGAACGCACGCGTGATAGTTCATCGTCTTTCCCACCTCGTCACATTCAAAAATCTACTGTACTTGCTGATGCCGGGTTCGAAATACTGTTTGGAACGGATGATCGAGTATTCGGGAATCTAGAACCGAAATCGATAGTTCGTCGAGCAGGTCGAGTAAGTGTAAGGACTTTTTCTGCCACTGTAACCACTGTAGTTTAATGTACGTTTTCATGTATTCTTTCAACTCTTAAAGATCCTTTACAAATCCTAACGCAGACTACACGTGCTACGGTTGATGAAGGAGGAATTTCACAATTTGAAGCAACACTGAATTTTTATTAGTCATAATTCATTCTCAGTTGCCCATGTCTGTCATGAAACTCCAGTTCTCTTCTGTTTTTTCAACTAACATATTCGAATTTTCCAAAGAGTATGAGTTTTTGCAAAGAATAATGAATGCTGTCAGTTCTGGGAGCTATAAAAGACGATTATTCATGTGTTTAGACACACAAATTTGTTTATCACCATAACCGATGTCCTTGGTGGTGAGATCACCGTACTTCAACACGCAAATTTCAATAATTCGTTTTCACTCGCGCAGCTCCAAGCACTTCTTCCACTCGTTTCGTTGTCTTTCCACCATCTTACAAACATATACCTTTCATTTCAAGTGAAATAAAATCTTTCTGTTCCTTATAAACATGATCTTATAAGGTTATGTATGTTTCATACCACTGAGAAGAATTGACAGAAACATTTTTCTGTCAACCAAAATCAAGAAAGTTGCATGTGAAAATGATTAACTAGGGAGGCAACTAAGGAGGCGACAGAGTTAAACGTTATCTTCCAGACAGCGTTCAATTACGGATTCATTGGAGGAGCTGGTGTTGGAAAGTCGGCAATGATAAATGCCATGAGAGGAATGTCATCAAAACACCCACTGGCAGCTGGAAAGGTATGGAATCGAGAGATAGTGAAGGAAAAGTTGATAGGAAAAGCAGCGAAATAATTTTCTGAGCATTTGCTTTGGTATAGCAAGTGTATCTGTCAACATTAGCATTGATAGATCTATAAAGTAGATTTGCAAGCCTGCAAGTTGACGAATATGTGCTTAAGATTTGGTCAATTTGTTTGGCTGAAGCTTAAGAGCTGAAAAGTGTATGGGAGATGTGAAAGAATGCCAATCTTTTTATCAACTCTACAATATTCTGTGATCGCAACTCTAGCAATATTAATATTAGCGCATTATTGAATGAGTTTGCGGATACATTCTAGGCAAGGAATCTAAAATTGATGTTAGTTTGTAAGCTACAGTATGCTTATGGAGTGAATTATAGTGATTTGAACTCAAATCGTAACACTGTTGCTCAAATAGTGCATCCTCTAATGCAAATGAGCTCGACGTGCTACTCGAGAGGATAGAGACTTTTTAGCTAACCAGTAGCTCTTAGAAGCTTGTTGAGAAAGAGCTTGATATTCATCATATTCGTCGAGCGAGGAAGCCCACAAAAAAAGTTGTGACAAGATAAAATAAGAATTTTGGTGTCCTCTCAAGTGCCAGTGCGAGAGGCAGTTGGTGTAGATTACAGGTAAATGGAATAAAAATTAGAACGTTCTTAAAGCCTTGCGAAAGAACAGTTCATTCATGATTGTAATATAAAATTACATCTTGATAACTTGATCATTCAGACTCGAATGAAACCTGGGTCTTGTGAACGTTTCGAATTCGACGATGACTTACTCAAATACAGTGTAACATTGTTTGAATTACACTATCCAAAGAAAATTAGTGCATACTTTGAGTTTGTTGAGTAAGTTCATTATGTTTTCCATAATATTCAAAACAAGAGATCATTATGTGATTTGGCTAAAATTACTGTATCGCTCTAACCAGCAGAGCAATAGCTATGGTTTAGTGTCATGCAGCGTATGCTCTATGTTTACAAAATCTTACTATAACATCAATTTTTTCACCTTTCAGTTATCTTTGGTACGTATGCACCGATAAGAGCGCCTTTGGCGCAGTGATTAGAGGTCGCTCTGCTTTGTGTCGCGCTCATTACTCACCAAGCCATCCATCCCCCCGTCAGTAAATTGGAACCAGACCTGTCTAGGTGATTAAACAGCACCGACTCGATGGAGCGGTCGATTACTGCGAGTCGTCGTACAGGCCTAATATGCATTCAATCATCTCAAACGAAGTAGAAATTTGGAGAAGAAAGCATGGTGCTTCCCTTAGGGGTCAATCAACGCCGAGAGTTTTATCCTTTCATTCTTTCGTCCACGATTCAAGAGGAGGGGTATGGATGGGGTAATAAGTTATCCAAGTGTAGGAAGAACTAAAATTTCACTTGTCTGATAGGACAGCGTTCATCATTACTCTATGAGTGTTTATCCTGTCGTCATATGATGTTGGAAGGTCTATTTGTTCTCATTCATAGAAAAAATTACATTTTCCTATGTTTTTGAAGATGAAGCAGAGAAAAACTACCAAACTTTGGGAGCTAAAACGTTCAGTCACATGACTGCCAGAGGGCGTAAGTCACTGTATTACGTCAAGACAAAAAAGTTAACCGGTAATGAGAAGAAGTTATGAACAAAGTAGATTGAATGAAAAGTTGAAATAGTGCGTGCGAATAAGTGCAAAGAATCGTTAGTTATACTCTAATTCTTCTGAATACAGCTGTTATTTTCAGCCGATACAATATTGCTAGTTTCACAGCGATATTTGTGCTAATTGATGAAACACCATCCGACGAAGATCTTTCGTTCTCAAAGATCGCTCACCGTAGAAACGCTGTTGTGGTTTTCCTCTCGTCAAAAAGTGATCGAAAGTTATCGGCTCGAAGTCGTAGCGACGAAATTCCCGTCTGTGATCTTCTGAAGCAGCGTTTCGTAGACAAAGGTCGGTAAGGATGATAAAAGCATGAACGATGGGAATGTTTACAAATTTGTTGAAATGCTAAAAACTATTACAGTATATCGGACAATAAACGCTCTGATAACGTTAGTGTATCTGTGTTCCAGCGTTTTTTTCTAAAGACAATTTTTTTTGCTGCAAATGATTTTTGTGTGGAAATATTTCATTCTAAAGCTGCGTATAGAAAGACATTACAGGCCTTTCTCGTTTCGACAGATCTCTTGCAACCAATGCACCGGAACTTTGTGGTCGTGTGCATGCATTTTTCGTTAGTGCGCCAGTTTTTCGAGCACTAAGAGTTGGTGGGACACCTTTAGTTCGTTGAATTTTCTTCTCAGAAAAAAGGGCCCGATTGTTCTTCTTTTTATAAAAATGCTTGTTCAAGGAGACGCTAGAGGTATGCAGTTCATTCTTCATGAACGTGCTGTGTTTGATTTTCTCAAGCAGAAACGAATCGTTGCCGATCTACTCGATTCACCAGAAGATCTAAAAGAAGGCTTACATGCAAACGTAAATCTTGACACTGCTGGTGTTACCATAGAGAGTTCGTGAAGTAAATTTACTGAGAAAGACTTTTTTCTCAATAACGACACTAACTTTGTGATTATTTATATTCATATTTAATCACTACTGAAACTTCAGATGTTCCGACATTCTATTTTGCTCAAATTTTGTATTCCATAGCTTTAATTTGAGAGCCACCTGAATTTGTTTATTTGTAGGAACACTTTTTCACGTTGCTTGATCACTCACTAAGAAATCTATCTCCTACAAAGCTTTCTATGACGTATCACATCATCTACATCTTCTTTAAAACAGTGATGAATGTATCACTTCGTGTTTATAGTCTTATAAATTTTACGACCTTAATATTCTATGTTTTCGGTTAAGATCATCTAGGGGGATGGGTTTTCTCAAATGTATCAGTTGCAAGAATAAAAGTAAGAGAGTTCGACAAATCCTGTGAATTTCATATGTTCTAAAAACATTGACACCTAAATGAGCTTTTTATCTCGCGATATTATTGCTCTGTTTTCAACCGACTTTCCGAAGAATTTTCACCCTATAGTAGGTATCATAGTAGGGCCATACTGTCGATGTCAAGCTACTGTCGATATCAAACACTCTCCCACCGAAAGTTGAGAAGAAGATTGACATTTGTGTCTGGAATCTCATCTAAGGAAATTGAAGGAGATGTGCCTAACGTGGAACAGTTTGCTGCTCACAAGGCAACAAATCTTTCTCCGAAGTAGTGTTTGATTAGTGTTAGTGCCGAATTGAGAAGAGATAGCGTCAAGGTGTCGAAGGAGTTCGATTGTTCGATTTCTCTGTTGAAACATGCTATTCGAAGTTTACAGATTATACTAGTCACTCACTATGAGATTTAGGAAAAACAGGTGGAAATCTCAATTGCAACTCTCTGTGCGTTGAAATCTTGTTGAAGGCGAACAAAACGTATAAAAGAGGGCAATTAAAGAAATTGCTGCATTGTTCACCAATGCGAAAAAAAAACATACTAGAAAATAAATGCATGGTCTTAAAAGTAAAAACCACCTTTCGATTACAACTAAAGTGCCATATTTTCTAAAGCATTTACTTGACAAGATTATTGGAAAGCGAATGGAGAATTTTTAAAAATTCTTTCCCACGACTGAACCACTCCTCAAAGTGGAGAAGCTCTTCTTGAAAGACGGAATTCACATTTTGATGAAGATCACATTAGGCAGCAAATCTTGCTAAGAATTGGCCTATCTATTCATCACTTGCGAATCGCACTAAAAATTCTCATCACTGAGGGATCACTCATTTGGAGTCGATCAATCCAGGAGAAATGAGCGAAGCATTAAACTTCAATAAACATCGTAAGAAGCGATTGAATACATATCTGACCTACACAACGGCTTTCAGTGATGCAATGGTGCATCAAGTAAGTACTACTATTCACCCAGCCAAATATGATACCGCTGCCAATTCCGGAAGTATAGACGGCTTGGTAAGCTCACAGCGTCGGATCGAAGTAACAGTAACTTATGTATGATACGGCACCCCTTACCATCATTTCTTGCCTTTCATTCGCTGCTGCTAAAAAGAATGAATAGGCAGGAATTGTAGACTAATGTGGCAAAAAATCACTTAGTGATTCGAAATTCTGAGAAAAATATCAAGGCGGACTATAATAATAGAAACGAAGGAATTCGTATGATCGGCACGGTATGAAGCCGTTTAGTAGACCTTCGGAGATGTTTAACATTCAGTAAATCTAAATTCTTTTTTGTTCCACTCTATTGAATCAAATAGAAATGGACTAGAATTTGATACTTTTATCGAAAAAAACTATTAGATATATTGGGTTAGTCTAATAATATAACGCCATGGATATAATATAGTGCTATTGTAAGCATTATATTATTTCATGGATAATTCTATGCATAGACATTTTTTTATCGCTAAATCATTCATTAATAATATAAATGCACTCGCGAAGACATATTTGCTATAGTTTCATAGTAGAAATTTTCTAAATATTCCTGTGCAATATCTGATGCTCAGTAAAACGTCAATTTATTGAGATACTATTAGCGTTGCCACAAAATGATAAAATGATTGGAACGACTCAAATACCCACAGTTGATAAAATATATTATTAGTAGCAAACGTAAAATACTCCTTATGTTGTGCCCCCAACGCACCTCAGCTTAACTTTCCAGTTACGCTATACTTCGCTGAGAAATCCGCTTTTTGGGCAAGAGCATTTACTTTTTACTCATTTACTGCTCAAGAGTGAATAGATGTACCAGGGCGCTCGTAGTTGGAGAGAGTCAGAGAACAGTTTCGAAAAGCTATTTATCTAAGGGCACCAAGACTCCATAAAATATGGCTCATCCTATAAAATTTTCAGGCATTATTCTAGTTTTCATTTTTTCGTAAAGTGAACGCTGTGATTGCGTAACGAAATAAATACGGTATTCCAAGGAAGGTGCAGAATACGGAGTTGTTAAAGCGAATAGAAAGATTCTTAATTCTTCTCGAAGAGGAAAGCTCCTAGAATCCTTAATCACTATCGCGCAAAAAAGTGTCACTTCAATTTAGCATCAACGCAGAAAAACGACATGCGACAGATACGGAAGCTAATAAAGTCCAAAACCATTCGACTAACAGTTAGTGATAAGGGATGAGAGTTCGTGGTAATTCTCGATCACTTGAATGTTGGGATAACGAAAAAACACCTAGAGGACATTGCACTCTAACGTCCTTCATCAGATAAGGAACTTCAAAAACAATATCGAAAATTGGACAATGAATGGGCAACAATAGCAAGTTCGGCCAGTTCAAAATCTTCCGTTATTTCTAAACTTAAACTCGACCCACCGTCATGACCCATCTTGTGCTTACTAATCAAAGCACGAAGTCGGTATGCGCTAATGATCTTACGTCTACTGATCCATCAAAATTCAAAGTTAGACCCATCATCAGGTGTGTGGACGGGCCGACGGATAGATTGTCGTGGTTTTTGAACTTAATACTAGTCCAACAACTAAAACACATTCTAGCCCCTCTCACCAGTACCCAAATTTTCATGAATCGTCTACGTAACGCGTCTTCCAACGATGCTTACTTAAGAGAATTTTTCGACATGACCGCCCTTTATGCAAACGTGTCGAATGACTCCGCAAAGCAAGCCATGTGCGAGCTTTTAACGGAGCACGAAAGAATCACGAACATGTATGGCTTTTCCATTCGGCAGGTCATGGCTCTCTTTAAAGAGTGCCTGACCTGCTCATTCTTTAGATGCTCTGGGAATTATTTTGCTCAGATCAGAGGGCTGGCAGTAAGACAACGACTAGCTCCGACCTTTGCTCTCTCTTATATCTAAAGTAGAGGCCCCAATAGTCGATATCCGGCCTTTACTCTACTACAGGTATAAAGATGATTGCTTTGTAGTCTGCTCAAAACAAGAGGAGATGAACAAATGTTTTGAGTGTTAAATTGTCAGTCAGAGTATATAAAGTTCACCCGTGAGAAACCTAAGTCAAATTGGCTGCCATTTCTGAACGTTCAAGTCACCCTATCCAAAATCTCCTACAACACAAAATGGTACGTCAAATCAAGCAACAAGAACATTCTGGTTCATTACCTATCTTCTCAATCGTCGCATGCTAATTCGCACTTGTGAAAACATGTTCCGAACAGCTGTTAGTGTGTGCACAGATAAAGAATATGAGATAGAGTCCCCAAGCTTGGCGCGAAAAATAGCAATTCCTAGTGGTTACAGCACGGTAAAAACTCCTCAAGTTAGGATTAGAGGAAATTCGGCACCCCAAAGCGGAAGGCCTGGCGAAATTGAAGTTTCATTTATCTTACCCTTTATCTCTAACGAAGTATAAGTGCAGCTACTAAACGCTGCTCAAAAAGAGCAGGGTTGAATAATTCGGTATCAGTAGTCGACATACCACCGTATACACTAAATCGTCAAATAGTCCGCAACCGACTGTATGACCGCCTCTGCGAAACGAAAGACTGCAAAGTTTGCCCGAACGGCAGAGACGGCGACTGCATGAGATCTGGTACAATTTATCTGATCTCTTGCGAAGCATGCGGGAAGGAATATATTGACGAAACGGGTAGACCACTCTGCATCCGTGTAAAAGAGCACATAGTTGGGAAACGTAACTCTGACCCAAAATCCCCACTAGGCACGCATAAGGAATAAAAGCATAAAGGGGCAGATTTTGGAGTTAGATTCACAGTCCTTGCACAGAAAATTAAAAACATCTGATCGTAAAACTTCGGAATTCTTATGGATACATAGTAAAAGCCCGAAGTTGAACCGCGAAGAGAATGCCTCGTAATAACGCGTGACCTCGCACCATACCTCAGGCTAATCTTCCCGGCCTGAGCCAGGCACTGCCTCACTTACGCACTGACTTTAATTGGCAGATCTTGTTTGTTCTTGTAGTGAAGTTTTTACTATTCGGTCCGAGAATTCGTTTCTTACGTTTTCTGCTGAAGTTATGGAGGCTTTTGACTGAATGATTTGCGAATCAATTTGACCTTTCCAGGCTCTGATGATGGCGAACCTTGCCGAAATGTAAGCCATCACGACTGTTGTAATATTCATACTGCATTAATAGCTATATTGTTATATGCTTAGTTGATATTCAATAGATGATATCAATAACACCTAGGAACGGCTAAATAGAAGAACATATTCAATAGAAAGATTATTTCACAAATACACAATTCGAAGGACATTAGCTTAAATTAGCAATTTTCCGCATTGAAATTATCTTGAACTTGGAAAGTAGTATAATCAGTACTGGTCTATTTCTTTCTGATGGCTAGTCTCTCCGAATACTGTCAAATTTTACGTTATCACGATATCTTGAGTGTCCGAAGAATTTTCAGTACTCACCAATCTTTGACGAGTATGACTCAGATGAAGTGCCAAGGACAGTTTTACGGTGAGCGAAATTTCGTAGCTTGAGCAGTTGACATTTCTCTCGTCTGAAGTTCCTAAAATTCCGAAAAAAAAACTCCAAAGCTATGGGAATCTTTTGAAGATATTGCTAAACTTAGTCACATCAAGCAGCTTTTTCCAAGTATTCATATCATTTATGCATTGTTTTATATTTACTGGTGTTAGACGTAGTGTTTAGCCTCCGTGAATAACACGCAACTGCGAAGAGTGAAGCTTTTTGAGTGAGGATTACTTGGGTTTCTTCATTTCTCATTTTGACTTTCATATCTGTGCTTCACTGGTAAAATGTTTTTTCACAAAGATATTTAGTTGACTTTTGTTTAAGCAAAACTCTCAGTGACATGTCAATACGTGGAAAGAGATAAATGATAATTGGAGGAAAGAATGTTCGACGAGCAATAATTGTTAAATGCCTAATCACTATTATACCACAGGAATTGGACTTTTCGTCATAAGGTTTGAGATTCTTCCATTCGACAACACAATGATGAGATGATATGTTGTATGATGGCCTTTACACTCATAACCCGTTAATATGCACATTTCTTCAGATTTCAAACGCTCAACCAATAGGGTTTTTACAGCTTAGTCATTAATGAATCCCGATGACATGTTACCATACTGAGCAGTTATTTAAGCTTAGCTGGCACCGTTCACTGAGCCTATTCCATTTATTCTGTTTGAACTGCTTTAAACATTGTGGGCTCTCGTAGACACAAAGATTTCATGCATAGTTTTCATATCCGGTGTAGTGTAAATAGTTTTTTTCTATTAATCGACTTGCAGTAAATTACATTTTCGGCCAGTATTGTGACTGAGAGGATTTCCAAATTTTTAATAAAGTATTGTTGCAAATTTCTCAAATTCCGTAGTATAGAGATGGTATTTTCCGATGTTTTTTTCAGTGAAGCATTATGACATAATGAATGGTGATAAATACTATTGCTACTTATAGCATAATCAACTCTGATAAATGAAAATGTTAAGGGAGCTTTAAACAATTTACATGACCTCGTAAACTAGCACGCACTGTGGCATAAGCTGACTGACTGCCACAGTAAATCACTTACATTCGTTGAACAATAATTCTAACGCTTCCTACTCAACTGCAATAGAAAGAGTTCACTTTCCTTTTTTTGTTATGCTTATTCGTCGCTCGTGATCTTCGCCTTTCGATCAGATTTTCATTGATGCCATTGAAATTCGTGAAGCTTTAGGATCTCCTGCAGTCAGCATCTCCTTCAGTAACATTGGTATAAAATTATATTAATTGTGTTGACGTATACTGCAAGGCATTTTCGCATTTATATTTATATGCGCATAACTTTTTTACAGCACGGAAATAAAGATAAAGTGAGATAAAAAGTCTTTCCTTTCAACGAGAATGCATAAACGTATAAGTAATGTACTTACATATGAGATCGTTCGTTAACACGATTTTTACCAGTGCGAGACACCTATTGTTTAACTTCTTTTGATTATAGATATCGTTCTTGAAAATGGTCTGCTTTCATGGTTGGCAACGTCTGGAAGTATCGTTTTCAGATCCATAGCTCATATTCAAGTACGAGTACATCAACTTTAGTCAGTTAAATCTCTCCATTCAGATTCTGAAGATGAAAATCTTAGAAAACAGTCTTCTGAATCTGCATCGGCAATGCTCTTTCACAGGCATGATTATTCTAAATGTTGCAACACAGAGAATTTTCGACGTCGCTCTTACATTATTCTACCTCTTACTCAAAAGTCGGGCAAGTCATCAGGGAGATCTGGAATCAGTTTTTGTCAGTATTTTTCTTGAACGGTTCAAATTTGTATCATGCTTTAGCTGCCTATTGTGCAGCTCGAAGATCTTTTTTATTGAGTTGATTACATCTATTATATATGGATTAAATTTGGCTTTCGTAATTCAAAATTACTTCTATTCTTGCTCGCACCAGGCATTTTTATGAAATGCTCTTGTCATTTTCACTCTTTTTAACGACCGACCCCATCCCAGGTTCATCCACCTTCTCATTACCTTGCGATCGAGACACTGGTAGCAGAGCAGATTGGTCCTGAGCCCAAATCACTTTCCCAAATCCACACAGGAACTCCCTAACGCGGCTATCACAGGACTGGAAGAAGAATCGCCTTAACCAGTATTCAACGACATTCATAAAGAAGGCAACACAATCGTCAATCAGCGGCCGATCCCGCACTTGAATAGTTCAAAGAACTTTGTGAATGTAGATGTGAAGAAACAAATGGAATGTAAGAAGTGTTGTGATCTCCGATAAGTCATTTGATAAATGGAGAATTAATCAACGAATAAAGCTTTTTATTTACTTTCTGAAGAAAAAGAAAAAAACTATATGGATTTTGTATTGTAAAGGAATGTAAATGTGCAGTACAATTTTCCTGCAGTCGACAAATGTTGGAACAATCAGAGATGTTATTTTGAAATGAAATTTGAGAGCCTAAAGTGGTTCACATGTGGTCTACCACAAAGCGGAACCTGTATGAAAATTCTGTATGTCATGTTGCTTCGATTGATTTGAAGTCATTGATACAGAGTAGAAGAACTCTCTTCAAAACGTTGCATAGTATATACAACAACAAGATTGGAGAGTAACCGTGAAGATATCTATCCAGCAAACCAATACGCACAAGTGCAGCGTTTGCTCCAATCTTTAGTCATCAGGCATGAATTCTTTTCAAATTATGAGGATGTGTGGCTTTCAAGATATAAATGTACAGCATAACCTGTTTTCTTTCAGTGGACATCGTTCGTGTTTTTTTTTTTCTTCACTTTTGTAAGTCCTTCTACAAAGCTATGTAGTCTTTAGTGCATAAAAATGGATGAAACTTCAAGCTTGACTTGTCGAATTAAATAGCTGTTTTTCGTGGACTCGCGCAACAAAGCTCTTTGATTGGAGGAGTCCAGCTTGCTCCCTACACTTTCGAATCCATTAACCAGCTGCTCACAGCTCCTCAACCGAGTATTCCTCAATATTTAAATCTATTAGCATAATTTCACATTTAAAACTTGTGATTCAGTCGCGTTTTCAGAGGGAAAATGGTAAGTACAATGGTGTCATGTTTCACCTAAAAGGATATAATATGGTCTTTGTGAACCGCACCATTGGATCGTCTTCTTGTCAAGCGACGAGTCTCCTTCCTTCCGAATAACTACACCGAACCTAACCCGTAAGTATAAACGATGTGTGACGATCTCCATAATTGCTACATTCTAAAACGATTAATCTCTACTTCGCAAGAAAATACTCTCAATCTTCCCATTCTGTCATGATTTCTTGAAACTATATTATATTATATTATCTTCATCATACTATTGTCATATAATTTAGTATGAACTAACGATCGCGCACGTGTTGATTTCATAATATTCTAACACTTTTGAAATATACCAATAACTATAATGCTTCAACTACATCACGTAAATGTCAACTGTTCTGCACGACATCATTGAGTCTTCTTTTGCTTATTACTGCATTACTTATATGCCCTATTAGCTTCATCGAAATAAAAGTGTGAATTACTTCTTCATCTTTAAAAACCCTACGTGGCATCTAACAGAGGGCAGTCAATAACCATGAGACACGATCTACAATTTGGAGAGTATGTTTTGAGCCTAGCGTCTTGATTCTATAATCCTTTTCATATGATACTATTGGTCTTTGATATGAATGCTAAAAGCACAAGGTAACGGCCTAATGGGATCACACCATTTCGTCCCTGAGTAGACGTTGAATGGGACTGTATGCCACATTGTTTTTGCATAGACGTAGTAAGAAAAGGAATGGGCTTACGAAGAAACTTTATCCCAAGGTATTTTTGCGCCGAAAAATTCTACTCATTAGGCTGATTATATATATATATATATATATATATATATATATATCAATAATTCCGGTCTTCATTTCTTCCATGGTGACTGCGTCGTGTTCGTCTGTTGTGAATCAAAATCTCAAAGAGATAGTGAAGATCATCACTCAGGAAGATGGCTGTGTTGTTGAACAGAACAGTGGAGAGTTTTGATTGGTTTTTCACTGAGTGTTGTCTGATCGAATATTCGAGTATCCGAGTGATATCGAATGGTTCATTTTGTTTTTACTTCTAGAACGATAAATACAATTATGCTGCTATATACGAGCACAGACACAATGCATCTATCTAACAACCTCATGAGCGTGCAGTAAATGAAATTATAAAAAGAAACGAGCCCCCAGATTTACAAAGGACCCATATGTCTTTCTTCTAACTAATCGCGTCAGTATCTTCTATATAAACCTGATCCTTATATTCATTCGCTAGATGTTCATAGTCATTGTCTTTTCATCTATATCTGAATGATATGAAATCTTGCCTCAGTTATGATACGTAGTTATAGTGATTTGGTTGTTCTAAATCCTCACAATGAAAAGCTCTCTATAAGTACAGATTATGATAATTTTCATTCATGTTTGGGTGCAAAGATAATCACCAATCACTTCAGCAAACTATTTTCTTTTCTTGTGCAAGTTTTTTTAGTTAGTAAAGGGCAGTAACAAGCTTCAAGAAAACAACATCGCCTAATTGTGCGATTTTGTTCGTTAACCACGGAGATGTCATCCGATCGTTCTTTTAGCAAAACGCTCAAGTCAACGCCTCTTTTGTATTATCGTTCTGAAATTTCATTTCGTACACAAGTACGTTCTTATCTAAACGCTGTTCTTCTGTCATATTATCAACGAACGATCAATAGGAAGCTGTGACAAATATAGGTCGCTGAGTAGCTTTTTTTTCAACGTTTTTGAAGCATACTATCGAGTGTACTGTAGTTTTTTTATACTCAGCAACAAAAATAACTCTGATGTACCTACAGGTAACCATGATGAAGTGGACAGTGTTCTCCGTTTTCATTTTCGCTTGCATCTTTAGTCCATTTGTATGGGCCGACGCGGTGAGCACTGATAATTTCTCTACATCGGTGCTAAAAACCGAAAATCGAACGATTTCAGATAGACGATTCCAACATCGATCCGGTCATGGCACGAGTTTATCGAGCCGTTTTACTGAAATCGAAACGTAGCCGTGAGTTACAGTTTTGGAGCTCCGTCAGAATCTTCTTATTAGAATGGCTCAATGAGTTGATTATGCCACTTCCTCTAGTACGTTCCTGAGAAGAAAATTATTAGAAAAGAAAATGGAGCTATGACGTCAAAACAAGATTGTGATTATAGGGTAATTACTACTTTGAAACAGCCAGAGCAGTAATTTTTATTATAGAAACATTATTACGCTAACTATAAATAGTGAGAAACGTGTGCTAATAAGAACATTTTTGTAAAATACAATTATAAACAGTGATTCTAAAGCAGAGAAGGAGGCAAAATGAATGTGAGCATGATTAGTTTTGAAAATCTGAGTTTTTCAAGCGTTATTCGTGGAACAGACCTGTTCCTACTTTCAGCGTCGATGGGCTTGTCGTTGGCCGAATATATGGCGTCACCACACGGAGGAGATAACTTTCATTTCATTCCATCCGGACGAAAGTGAACGCTTCTTTATATAGATGTTTGATAGCAAAGATACCTAGCTGTTCTTCATCGTGTCACTATTTTTTAAAATGTGAGCGTGCCCGCCTTTCTCGCCAATCCCAGCCACGTTGCCATCCCGGCCATCCCGACATTCTACCGTTCGCTCCTGTAATTCGTTTTATTATCGCAACAAACCGTTCAATCACCGATTTATCTTTTGTGATAAAACACCCAATAAAGGTGCAAATAATAACTCGTATTGAGAATTACATACTTCATTGTGTCATTGAGCATCTATTTCAGAGAGCATTAGAACTTCTTGTCAGGATGCAGAATTCTGGATACTGAAAAGTTTATAACGATACCTATATCAGAGCTGCATGTGCATGAAAATATTGCTTACTGACATGAGAAAACGTTAGATTTTCGTGTGCTCGAAGTATACAATAGTTTGGAGACCGTCTCAAAAAAAAAAAAAATTTAGCTTTGGAAATAAGGCAAACAAAGTTCAATCTTTGAAACGGTAAGCAACAAAATCATGTTCTATTCATTGAATACATAAAAAAAAACTTTGAAATATCGTGCAAGGTTACTTAGTTGATAGATATGCATAAAAACATTTGCACCTGAATCTCTCTTACACTTTTGGACTTTCCAAGGAAATGTTGCCAAATAAAATGACATGGTCAAATCATAAATTCCTCAAACTCTCATCTAGAGAAGAAAAAATGCTGTACTTTTGCATAATTTTTTCGCACAAGTGAAACATTAGGCAATGGCACCTATCCATAGAAGGGAAAAGAGGAAGAAAGCGTAAGAAAACGTGGACGCAACGCTCAAGCAATCAACTGATATGACCTGTATCAGCCGCTTATCGTCAAGGTATGTAAACATAAACATTATCACCTCATTTGCTGAAAAGAATGGCAATGATCCTCCTACTGTGCAGCTGGGTTCGTTCGAAAACCACTTTTACTGCCAGCTCTTGTCTTGCAGTTGTTCCTCAAAATCATCGCATGTCTAATTCGCCTGAGTGTCCTATGTTACCCTATGGTGACATTATCCACGGTCGACATTTTTGCCACACTTTCCTATCCTCCGGTGTTGGCAAATGGGTTACAGACTGAGAGAACGCTATCACTGACTTCATACATAAACAGCCATCGCGAGTAATTGTAGTGTCACCACTAGATATGTCTGCAGTCACCTTTAATGATGGTTTAATGAGGTCAACTAAATAGCGCATTTTCCAGAGGTTAATTAAGAGCGAGTGCTCCATACTGTCGCCCATGGACGGCATTCCTTGCGTAGTTTGGAATCCACGTCTTCGCTAATTTTATTTGATACGGTGTTGACTTTTCAATAAGACGTTAATTAATGCTGAGTGGATATTCCCACGCCTTATGTGGAAATCAGCCTTCCTAGGTCCATATCAAAGCAGAATATGACTATGAAATAAATGAATAACTAGTGAACAAAGTGATTGTTGCCATTTTTGCTAATGTGCAGTGTTCTTAAAAGTTTCCCAAGCTCGCTTAAACATCAGAGAGTTCCAAATTTGTCATAACGACGAGCTATCCATCGTTAGGTGTAGATGACAAATACGACGTCATCGTCTTTCATAGTCACTGCTTTAACTAGTTTTATCCGAAGACGGATCCTCTCACACATTCTGTGCATTTTGTGCAATATTTGTTCGATCAGAGTTTGATTCTCCAAGAACAATGCCATCAAGCATAGAAAAGATGATGTAACTTGATGCTACTCTATTTTTGACTAAAGTATATTTCAGGTTATTATACGTCCTAGGACATATTATGCCCTTTTTCTTCAGAATTGATATCATTGCGATTGCTGAACATCCCCTCAAGAAAACATTTCCATTCAACTGTTGAAAAGAAATATTTCTTTACAATATATAGGACGTGGACGATATATTCGAAAGTATTCGTCAAGACATCTGACTAGTACCGGCATAATTTTATTGCAAAAATACAATTTATACAATTCATATGCGACGATATAACCATGATATTTTGAAAGACACAATTTTTATAAGCTGATAAAGCCAATTTAAATTCTGACTGATGAAATTTTTACAAATACCCAGCAGGCACAATGGGGAAAAGAGAGATCGTCATAAGAAGAGTGATGACATTCAAATTACAGAGATAGAAAACTGATAATGCACTATCATTATAGAACATAAAAATTGAACAGAAAAAATTTACAGAATGAGAATACTTGAAAAAGTGCAAGAGGGAGAGTAACTACAGTTGCCCTAAATAGGACTAGAAGTATCAACATGTACGAAACCGATAGCATTAAACGATAACTATACTTGGATTTCTTCAAGTGTCGGAGTGTTTCCGCTCAATGCCAAACTTCCTCGTCCAGGATGAAGTGAAAGCACAGCTCGACCATGACGTGGACACGACGGAGAGACTCCGGAACGAGAGTTTTTATGCGATGCTGAGAGCAGCGGTTCCTGGAGAATTCACATCGATAACTATATGAAAAAGAAAAACAGTGTAAACATCACAATCAAATACTGAACTCGTCACCAAATAAAATGCTTTTACCCACTAAGGATGTCATCTTCTAAGCTAATTACAAAAAATTATCTCAAAAATGCTATGGATAAGAGCGGTTCAACTTTTGAAAAGGAAGGACGGGCAATCACGCCCGCTTCTCTCTAATGATATATTTGTTCAAGAAAAAAAGTAACCTAATTAAAGTGGAAAAAACGAAAAATTTAAAAGTGAGAAGAAATAGGTATGACGAAATTCTGGAGAAAAAAGCGTACGCAAGCTCTTATATTCCAACGCTAACCATTTTCGTCTGTGAACCTTTTGTTATCTATGAAACTTTAGGGTAACCTCCATCAACCTTTTTGAAGGCCTTTTGGTGCATTGCAAACTTCGTTAAGAAAAGTTTTTCTTCAATCACGGTCGTAAGCATTCAGTTCGTGGAACTATAAGTATATTCAAAAATTCTTTCTAGGAATAGTCCACCTAAGACTCTCCTAGACGTTCAATTGTTCGATTGCAAGAAGGTGTTAAGGGAGCAGATCGATTTCGCACCTTGCTCCCTGATAGCGTGCAGTGCTGACCACTGCGCTACTCCACACTTAAAAAGGGTATGAAGTAATTTCATACCATTGCAATTAGTCTACAAAATTTTGGACTATTATTAAATAAGGTCAGTTTACAAATGGGAACGTTCAAGCGTTGAAAAATAGTTGTGATGAATGGCTGAAGTATCATTGAGAAATAATACATCAGGTTCGGCCAGAGTACTAAGCCTAGAAAAATACTAATTAAAGTTGTTCGTTTAAAACTAATACTGTGGTGAACGAATGTGTCAGAGTACGGCCAACCGCAGTTAGTCAGAAGCAAAGTAGATGAGCATCTAAAGTGGGCAGTTGGTAGAGAAAATCTGACAAGTTTACGATTGCCAAACTAATTAGCATTGAAAGACTCCAATATTTCGAGTCGGATGGCAATAGTTAGTAATGATGTTTTTGTTACAAAATGAAAAAAGCGAATTAGAACTTTACTACGTCGTACACCTTTCCTGACAAAATCAGGTTGAAGTTCTACGAAATTCTGTCGGCTTTGTTAGATCTTAAGGCTAATCGGAGCAAATACATTTTACCAGCATGCTGGTGTAATAGGTAATTGGTAAGAACATGCCTGCTCTTGGAATGAGCGACCAGGGACGATGTTCGATGTCGTATCACTCGCACTACTCAATGGAGGTGCGAACACTGACCGCTCGAAGACGTCGTCATGTGCCGGCGGAATTGTGCTCATCGCCGACGAGTTGAGCGAAATTGGCGGTGGTGGAGGTGGCATTAGTGAGATCTGAACTCGACATGCTAAGAGGAAAATATCACTCCATGCTAGTAAACAAAGCCAAGGACGATGTGTGTGCAATAATAGGGTTAGGATAAATTCATATGTCTGTTATGCTGCATCCAATAGACAGGTAACAAAATCTCATATATCCGATTTGAAAGCATCTATAAAACGCTAAAGCTTCTTGTGCAAATCGCACAATCCAGAATGCTGTTACCACTGTTGTCACATTTGTGTTATAGAAGGTCAAGTAGTTTAGAGTATCGGATTAAAACAATATACGCTTAGTATTAATGAAGATGACCACAAGAATGATCTCTAAGAAAACCTGAAAGACAAGAGATATTGGAGACGTCACCTGCTAATGTTAAAAATCATTGAATTCCTTTAGCATTATGTCTGTCCTACGGTGAAATTAGCGACGCTACATATCTATATGTATATATATATATATATACATATATATATGTATATGTATATGTATACATATATATATATATTTAGCGTAGTACATATGTATATGTTTATGTTCTCTTCAGGTATTCTTACAGATGCTATTAAGCCTGATAAAAAGGGAAACATCTAAGAGCATTCTTCTTTTGTTACTTAGTAGTTGAAAACTCAAACGTCAGTTAATCGCATATTGGTCTTCATTGAGGTCTTTCGTGGTCTTTTAGCGTAATAATCACTGACATTATCATCATCGATAATAATAATCATAAAATCAACTTTGAAATATCTGATGACATGAAACAAAATGAAAATAAAATTATGGTTACCGGTGAATTGAGGTTATTGTACTGATCGGAAACTGCAGCTTGATTAGAAGCATAAGTCTGATATTGTAGTTGTAACTTCTTCTTTGATCTTTTATTTTTATCACACTAAACCAAAATTATAAGCGATGGAAGTGAAAAACAGCGTCTCATCAGATGTACGACATACCTGACGATAAAGTCCGAAAAACACACAAATGTTGAGAAACAGCAAACCGCAACCAACGGCTACAGTAACTGATAACATGGTACTGTATTGACCACTGGCGACAGCAACAGTGTCACTTGGTGGAGATGGAGTGGCCAAGGGTGGTTTCACTGAAAGAATAATCAGTTTTTGAAAGTGTAAAAAAATAAGGAGAACTAATACAAAGTCAGTAAAGTGTGAAGTAAATGATTACGGAAAAATGTGCTTTACGAAGTATGAAGGTGCAAAGTTCATGACAGTACGATATTTTGGCATATACATTGTAATAAATTTCGAGCTTACTGCTGGTGGTTTTCTTTATACTTTCTGGTGGAGGTGATGGCGGCAATGGTGGTGCAGGAAAAGGGTGATTCACGTACGGGACGAATGACTTGACGCGACCAAAAAATGAGTCTTTTTTGAAGTGATCTGGTAGCAAATGATGCTCCTGGAAATGGCGTTGTCATAAAAATCGCTTACACTTGTCTTGACTTATTTGAAAATTTAGTATAAGTGAACCTGGACCATACAAAAGAACTAATGTACTCCATAATGTGAACTATTTCGAGCACGTGGTAACGGCGTTACGTGGTGTATCACTGTTTGACACACAAAGTGTCAAACGCAAGCCAAGGGCGACCATGCAAGTTTTGATACATAGCTAGTTTCACAGGATTCACGTCGCAAACGTCGCAAAAGTATCTACGCTTCCTTCATGAAAATTTGTCTACATACACTCGTGGTCTACTAAGTTAAAATCGCAGAGTCATATCGACTCAGCAATTCGGCAGGATTATGGAGACGATACATATTTACAACGCACGCATACAGCATCCGCTAACGATTGTAGCATGAACGTAAAGAAGTTAGGTACGGTATCACTGGACTAGACAACGAGAAGTAATCGGCAGTGAACTTTGTTTTTTTAGTATGAATCGTTTCCTCAGAGTGATACTTCAGAAGCTGGAGGACGGAGATGCTGATACAGCAGACTAGGGACTAGTAAATTAGTACTTCTTCGAACAACTGAAAATTCTGAGATTGCCTACACGAATTGCACGGACTTCACATCGTTTGTTCCAGAGTCAGCGATGAAAACATGGTAGAGGATTCTATGCATTCCTGAATAAATATTGAGAACTTTCAAAAACCTACTGTCAGCCTTTGGCAACACAATGATTAACTGGATGCCATATAAGTCTGGGGAAGGTTCGGTTAATTTCACTGGACGTGTCACTGATAGCTTCGTATTACAAAGAACAGTGAGAGACAAGAGCTTCCAGCATAGACGCTGCCAGCATGTGGTAGGTACATTTTCAGATCAGGTGGGCTAGAAATAAGGTGGATCTGAGCGACAATCAATGGGAAAGAGAAGGTGGCATGCAATTTCCACGTAATGTTAAGTGGGCATCGGGATGCCCTCAACCCGACAACTCTTTACTGCGGCTGCAAGAAAAATTATGCCGTTTGCCAAATGTCTTGATGGAGCAGAGTCCAGTGAATGATTGTGAAAGGAGACCGGGTCGAATGAGTGTTGTAGTACCTCTCCCTCTGCCACGTGATAGTAAGAATGTATGCAATGGTTACATAAGCCGCAAAGTATTGAGTTCTTAACTTTGTGAGTTTTGACGCCCTCTTTTCTGTCAAGTCTCTCAATTCACTCTCCATGTTCAAAGTGCTAGTTGAAGTCTCCATAACTGACAATTTTATGATCAACATACCTCTGGTACCTCGCCGCCTTCTTTTCCGGATGAATGCAGGGCAGGGACCAGACTTGTCCAAAACCCTACTCTTGCATTTCGATAGTAATTCTTCACACGTGGACGATCGGCTGAAATCAAATATGAATCTGCGCACTCATTTTGCTGTACTTAGCGCGATATAATGAAAAGTGAAAAATATTGATGGAAGGAACTGAGGAGCATATTTTCATATACTTGCAGCTTACTTCAACTTCTAACTGACTAAATTTTCATTAGGCATAGAATTGCACTAAGACCAACGACGTCCACTGCCAAAACCTTCAGTGAGTAACGCCGATCAATGAACGAAAACCTTTAACTTTTCATTGTAGAGCTTAAACTTCTCTATAAATAGCGGTCCTCACTTATTTCCAGATACGCTTCTCTATTCGGCTGATCAAATTGCGGCCAAGCGGTCGAGTGGAAAGCATCACCCATCGGAAATGACTTCATCATTGGCAGTGGTCTGGATGGATCGCTGAAGTAAAAGAAAGAGTTTCCTCTTTTCTGTGTCTTGTAAATATACAATATTACCCTGATTTTACAAAGTTCGCGACGTAATGCATCATGACTTGGGATATCCCTCGGTCCTCAGCATTGAATCCGAAATAGAGCTTAAAAATCATGCTACATTTGATAAATATTTTGCTACGAAACCTAAATGGAGCTCAGCAGCTAAGAGGTCAAATAGTACGTACATATAACGCACCTTTTCTTCCTTATCTGTACTGATAAGAGGGTAGCCGAATATATACGGGATATGATCACCAGTCAACGAACCCCTCAACCCAGAATTCGGTTGCTCGTTCATCCACGAACGAGTTTCGTGACCGAATACAAACCTAAGCCAAAGTGAGACACTAATATGGTTCAAGAAGTTGTGATTCTGATTTAACAACACCAAGGTGGTACGGAATGAAAGGCGGGTAGGAAACTCAAATGAAACTCCTAAACCACTTCACGAACAATAAATTAGTTTGCTTCGCGAGTTCGGAGTAAAAAATTGAGGAGATTCAGCGGTTTTTCAAACATGTCAATGAACTCTTCACCAATAGTTAACCGCGTTTTCACTTGGAAATTTGAAGCACATTGAAATTTAGTTTATAGTGCGCAGCTGTGTATTAATACGAGTATTATGATTTGGAGCGCTGATACATTCCTGTCAGCAATATAACCAGCTTGTACCTGGTCACAAATGCGATGAGGCACCACTTTGCTTCACATCTGGGAAAACTGTTCCATTTTTGGAAATGATAATTTGATTATGGCCGCCTCCACTCACATAAAGGTATTAGCTTCTTTCCGTATTTCGTCTGCACTGTGCATACGAAGTGTCTCAATGAGAGGAGCGGTGAACAGAACATCATTCAGCACAGCCAACACACTATTTCGTAATGACTTTGGATGGTCCTGAAAAGCAAGCATTTGAAGAAGAATCAAAATGTTACAATTGTCATTGCTCCCCAAGGAAAAAATACAACAAAATTCATAGACCAAAAGAGAAACGATCGGCTTATATGTAGAGTCCAAAATCGACTTACTATCAATAATGACATTGATCAATATTCATTGTCTTTGTAATAAGCAGATGTAAAGTTGTTATTAGAATACTTGCTCAAAATAGCTAATGTTTCGGCTGTTATAATTTTCAAGTAAGATTCAAACTGATGCGTATACTCAATCAAACACTTTTCCAAGCATATCGCATGAAAGTCGAAGCATAAAGTCAGTTTGCATATCAAACAGCTCCACAAATCTGCCTCACAGAGGAATCGAAAATCACTGGGCGCTTGCCAAGTAGTAGATACGGTGAGCAAGACGGATCAAAAGTAATCCTGTGCTTTTCTAACAAGCAAATTCAAGGGATAGAATCCCTAATTCTGCTTCGCTATTTTGCAAAATACCTTCTTTTCTACGAGTCGGATTGATTTTCAAAAACTCGTAATCAAACTACTGGAAAGTACAATGCAATGGGAAGTAGCAAAGAGTACCTCCAGTGAACGAACTTTCCTTTCCCCATTCTGAGTAAGACTGGTAAACTACTTGTGTCTACCTAGCTCCTGCTTTGAGTTAAACGTGCTATACATAGGTACAAAAAAGCCAACCACAACGAATAAAATTTTAGCTCATATGCCATAGGAATTGTTCCTAAATCGGAATGGATTGAGGTGACGATTTGTACCTATATACGGATAAAGGATGAAGGCGATGTCTTGTAACGACGTACACTGCCCATTTGATACCGTCTATGGAAACAGAGAAGCATTGTTTCTCAAAGCATGCAAAATTAGAGGATTCGGTTGCGTTAGCGCTCTCAACAAAACGAGTTTGAAAGTGAGCATCTGAACAACTAGCAAACCGGATCGGACGTTTATGGTTAAAGACGTTGATTGATGTCGGCTTTGACCATCTTCCTCGTTTACGCATCTACATAAAGCTGTGACAGTGACGAATTCAAAGTGCTTCTTATAATCTTGAAAGAGTCTTCCAAGAAAGATAGCGCATTTTCCAAGGTCATTACCGAAGATTTTTAGGCAAAAGTGAACCTAGAAGAACGCGCGGAGAGCGTCACATGACATTGTTGATTACCTTGTGCCACGCCAAGTTCAAGGATTCTCCCTTTTCTTATCACTTCAATCCCGTGCACAAACTGGGGGCTATCAAAATCTGTTTCTTACAAATAGAGCCCTCATACATTTGAAGCGTTTTGGGTAAGTTTCAAGAATCGAAAAGTAAACCGCAGGGCGGGCTGTCTTGTGATCTTTTGCTTTATAACTCATGGTGACTTTTACACCTAGGTATATTTAGGTATACCTAGGTTTTACCTTAGGAATATTTTTTACCAGGGTAAAACTATATGCGACTGGTCACTAAGAATATTTGAATAACTTGTAAAGTAAGATAGCCATGTGCCTAAAAGAAAGAAAAAGGAATAACACCGCTAGAAATAAGTTAACTTAGAATCACAACCTCAAAGAATACAGACTATATTTTCATAAACATAACATAATAAATTCTTGATACTTCCGTAGTCCCTTTTTTACAAGATCCTGCTAAAGCCTTCCTCGTGTGATGAAATAGATTTATCCTTGACATGGTAACAGACTTCTTTATAAGTCAAGAAGATAGTGATAAATCATTCACGACAAAAAGGGTTGAAAGAGAAAATTTCTTTATTACATGGTTAATGCGAAAATAGCCTCAAAAGACTGTGCAATGACTACTTGACTAGGGAATTGAGTGTTAAGTACTTCCTCTCCCAACTAATTATATAGGGAATTTCACATCTGCATCTCTACCAAGATGTCATGAAAATATGCTTTAATATGGACAAATTATAATTAGGTACTAAAAGAACCAGCACAGTCGGTGAATGACAGGGACAGAAAAAGAGTCTGAAAAGCGACTTTTCTTCAGCCTCGAAATTACTGACCGTCATAGTTTTTGTTGATTGAGCCTGTAACACGAAATTGGCACAACAAGATAACACGAAAGCCGATGATTCGAGTCTTTTGCCCACAGTTCTTCGCCCTCATTATAATCGTTCG
The DNA here is from genome assembly GCA_019055375.1 of Parelaphostrongylus tenuis. Lineage (NCBI taxonomy): Eukaryota > Metazoa > Nematoda > Chromadorea > Rhabditida > Metastrongylidae > Parelaphostrongylus > Parelaphostrongylus tenuis. The sequence goes on along the minus strand of JAHQIW010007469.1, from coordinate 41,144 downwards.
TCATCGCCGTCGACCGAGTCAAATTTTTTTTTTTTTGCTGGGGCACCACTGTCGATTTTCGAGATGTTATCGCACTGCGTGCTAGTCAGTAATTATAACGACTACCAAAGGACGGACTGTCTAGCGAAAAAAGTATTTGAGCACCGTCAAATAAGGTTTCTCAGCTGGGTGGTGCTTAACAAAAAAAAGATTCTACTCTACTGACAACGAAGTAGTAAGACCACAACAAGGACCAACAACTGTGGGCAATCAACTTGAACGTCGTAACGCTAGGCGAATAAATTTCTAGAACCAATCTCGTGCCACAAGGTTAGCAATAAACATAAAAATATGATCAACAAAGAGAAAATTTTAGAGAAAGCTCCAGATAGCGCCAATTTGAAGAAGTTTTTTTGGTTACAGAATCAAAATTAAGATTCACTATTCACCTTACTGGATTAGTGCAGTGTCTCATTTACCACTTGACGTGATGAAGACATAGAAAACGTCCAGAAAATACACTTTGTACTCTACAGTCAATTTGGACAATATTCCCCTAAATTAACGAATGCTGTCTATCTTTTTCTTAGGTGGAATGCACTTAGACGTGTATTTTGATACACAATTCGATTTATGTATATTGATTTTGTAAGTCGTGTGTAACTTGTGTTTCGAAAGTCTATTGCATCCTTGATGCACTTTCGCTGTACTTTCGATTTTACACGCAACCAAGCACATTTGAATTGCCCTAATCACGTGAATGAGTGTTGAAAGTATGTTCTACATTCTTCTTCTAGAATCTCCTTCGTTGTCACTGACCGCAATCTACGCTAACTTCAAGGTTTCGACCATCCGAAAGTGAATATAGGCAAATCAACTTTTCGGTTTGGCTTTCGTTTGGTCTTAATCTGGCTGTTCTTCCAGCAGCGTATATCACCTGATTAGGCTCTATTCAACTATTCCTACTTTGATATTATTGCAATATTGTTATAACGATAAACGATGCAGCTCGACACAAAGGTAACCACTAAGTCGTGAGCAGAAAACTAGCACAAACTAAACGCCCAACACCACGTTCCTCACTAGACTTTCACCACAATGAGCACCTAAAATCGTAGAATCTTTTTTTGAGTAAATAATGAGCATTTCCTGACAGCGATTTTCCCAGCACAATACTATCGCTGGTGAACTGGTCCTACAGACAGCTCTTCTTCGACTTGTAATCATGCTTTATCTTCGTAAAGTGTTGACACTTAAGAATGCTTTTGCATTTCATCAAAAACAGAGCGTCACTAAGCGCTGGTAGCGATAGATTGCTAATCGAAAAACTAGTACCAAGTCGTTAAACAATATGAAATTCAATGTCGTTCACGCGACAGCCTCAAAAATTACGTGTCAATCGTTGTAATGAAAAAATGGGTTTTCCATGAATAAAATTTGAACTCCTACATGTTTTTTTTACAAGAATAGTATCTCAGAATGATTAATAGCAAATTAATTCTAATTTCTCCTCAGACTACCGTCCATAACATTACTGTAGATTATGCTGCACCAATCTGATCTCATGCTGACTGCGGTAACTGAAAGAGTCGAACGGCCATTCTCTTTCATAATAACGTTTGTGAACCTCCTAATAACGAGAACAGATGAGAGTAAGTGGGAACTGTCTACATTAGCATGTACTATGAAGTTTAGTTTGACAAAATGATAAGAGTTACATCAATTTAGAAAAAGGGTACGTTAATTTCCGACAAAGCAGACACGTAAAAATTCGAAGTCATTAGTAAACAGCAAATTCAAATGTAGAAAATGTAAAGCGAAAATCTGGTGAGGATCACACGGTCTTTTGTGATCAGAAAATTGACTAAGGGTTCTCAAAGAGACTTTCTTTATCTGTATAGAAACTGTATACTGTTATAACTAAAATTTACAAAACGTGTTTAAAGAAAAGAAAGCAAATAATAGACGTCAGAGTAGTCCATAATGCATTTCATGGGGCAAATTTCTTCACTTAGAAGTTGTGTAAAAGACGCCAATCAAGATTTTCGATGATCACTAATTTGAACAGGAACAAGCCTCTCCTATATGCTTTCATTAGGCACTATTATTTATGTAATATAAAATCTGATAAGAGAATTTCTAGTAGAAATTGAAATCGCGGCGAATTAACATGGCGCAATAGCCGTCGCATGACGAAATCAAACGGACGAGTTTCGACTCAGATGCTAATTGTTTCGGACTTTATAAATTGAGTTACTAGCCTTAAATCAAACAATCCCGTGAAACAGCGAAAGTACAACTGGATATTAGCATATGTTGATGCGATATAGCAAAGCTTATCAAACCTGGGCCTTTTTTAACATGAAAACTGCTTGGCTTCCTTGGTTTTTTTGTATGGAAGTGTAATAATTGATCCTTATCATCAGTGTCAAAGGCATTCTTGACAGAGCTTTACTGGGAGTTGTTTTCCTGCCACCTCTTTTGTCCAGTCGACTTTGCTACGATATTATATGCGGAAATGCAAAAAGTAGGACATTGTTCATGTATGTGGAATGCTCTACGAGACCACCTTACACCAGATGATAAGTAAACATCGCTATAGCCCAATTTGTAGACATAACATCGACGCGAACATGATCGTCAGACGACATCTGGTCGTCGAAACGGACGAGCTTTAGTTAACTGCAGTTTATGGTTGTAATGTCGGAAAGGAGGACATGTGCCCAGTGGTTAGAAGCTCAGCGAAACAAGCGTTGTCGATTAATCGTTCGCAGATCACAGAGTCACCAGGCTTGTTTGTATTTCATTAAGAGTTGTTTGCGTTTCGCTGTGGTTCACGTCCGAGGTTAAACAGTACTTTTCAAACAAGATCGAAGAAAGAAAAAAGTGGGACGAGAGTCGCCGAATGTTTCAAAAACTGGCGGAACTGCCACTGTCATCCTTTGAGATAGGCTTGTAAGCGGATCGGCGACGAATGCTTATGTCTTATAAGACGTTATCCCGCTACAGTACTCGGATTCATAGCATGAGAGTACTTCAAACCGCATGATTAATAGAAAGTCACAAGATAAAAAAGCTAAGTTGCATTTTCAAGAAGAGCAGAACATAAAAGGTTACAGCGTGTTGTGAAAATCAAAACAAACAAAAGCTACCAGCTGTCCACTCGATCGGTGGGATGACTAGCACCACATCGGTCTATATTCTGTACAGTTACAGAGCAAGTTTCTATTCCTCCAAAGTGGGAAATCGCTACTGAATTATCTGCAAGGATAGCAGCACAGAACTGACACATCGGTAGAGTACCACAAGTCGTTGTTTGGAACAGATTAGCATTAATCAAATCTAACGTTGCCTGATGTGATCGAATGCATGGCGTAACCCTCAGTGATTGTTCAACGCCATAAGCTTTAGAGTTTCAACTTTAACGTAGGAGAGTGTAAATTAATATTGGTCCATTTTTTTTGCTATTATCTTTCGTGTACAGGTAATAAATGTTCACATAGTTGCAGGCAAAGACTTATAATAAAAAGAAAGTTGCTTAGAGGAAGATGTTTATTGGATGAGTGAAATTTATAGATATTGAGTTCTTCCCTCCACGGGACACAAAAGTGATTGTGATTGCAGATATCTAATTAGTGTGATGAAGGGGATGGCGCCGAAACGACACAGCCTCATCCTGACTTCAATAAAATTGACTTGTAGTTAAGCACAATAAAAACAAACCTACATTTCTATTCTCGAATAACGATGTTCGAAAAAAATAATGATTAATGGATCCATGATTTGATCAGATAATAGCATTACAACAAAGATAATCCGAAAACCAACTACCCTTTAACCTCGCCAGTATCAATCAATAATATTTTTTTTGATCATCAAGCTAATACTACGAGGATAATATGAGAACTTTATTCGACTGCTTCGGTGTCTTCGCCTTCTTCAAAGCTATTGATTTGAGCCCATTGTCGGAAGGAAAATCGGTTTGTAAAATTATTACTCTTTGCGTTAACTAATATGAATTCCGACTACTGCAGCATAGATTACCCGAAGAAACCAATCACTTTCAAGAGGCAATTAACATAACAACTTGAAATTTCTAGCATTTTATTGCTTTTTTCGCAGTGTTATGATGTTACATATATGCCTAAGAGAATTGAGTGCTGAGCAAAAAACACGGCCTCAAGCGGTTTCATCCATACAGGGGACGCGTGCTACTACCACTTTACCACAGAGTCACATTTGCGACACCACTCTTTTTCAACATCTCTATGTTAGCTATCAACCACCAACCTCTAAAAAATTTAGTGGGGTATGCGACTTCGCTTTATAGACGCAGAATGTGCCTTCGTGGTGTAGTGGTAGTAGCACGCGTCCCCGGTATGGATGGAACGCAGGTTCGGTTTCCGTCTGAGGCCGTGTTTTTGCTCACCATTCAATGCTCTTGGGTAGCATAACAACTATCTTCACAACGAGGAGCCACAACGCAAAGGCGAACGACTGTGGACAATCGACTCGAATCATCGGGACTGAAGAAGGCAAAGACGTCGAAATGTTAGCCGGATAAAGCTTTTATATCAACCTCAGTCAGCAAAGGAAATATCACATAAAATTACAAATCTAGAAAAGAAGCAAAGATCGAAAACATTGAACAGCGAGTCAATCTTTACTACCGACTAAAAGTGATGGATTCAAAGAAGAGAAAAACACCTTACTCGAGGATTTTCCCAATCTGTGTACTCGTTAATGATGGCAGCAAGTAATTCAGATCGATGGTATTCAAAGAGGTTCCGCACAAGTGTTCTTAAAGTTAAGTTGTTTGAATCACATTACTTACAGGATATAATTTTACATGTAACAACAAAACCTATGAGTGCTACCTAAAAATCTTCTGACGTCTTTCCTTTGATAGACCCGATTTTAAATCGTCGTTTGACAAAAGGTAGTGAGCTGGATTCGAGGAGAATCCCACAAGTAGGTCGATCTCGCGAAACAATGAGCCATACTGAGAAGAGAACGATATTCGTGGTGAGTTCGGAATTAACTAAAAGAAATTAAACGTCTTCACTCAGAAGAAGTATTATTGCATTTATGCGTCTTCCAGTGTACTTTATGTGATTTATCGTTGAAAGCCATGACGACAGAAGCTATAAGGAAAAGAGCATAACGATAGAGGCTAGTGATGGATTTCTTCAGATGGGACTCAAGTTTGCTACTTGAATACATCTGATAATAAATTTTGTATAAGTCTAAAAAACACTGCTTACCTGTCCATCAACAATAGGAGCGAAAACGCTAAGGAATGTGGGAGTCTCAATGGCTTGAACAGCTTTGGTGACATTATCTGCTGGATGATCCTGCATACAACGGAGTGTTGTATCCACATTGTCGTTGAACATGGACGAGCGATTCCTTGAGAGACACTGAAGACGATAATTTCAAAATCTAAAGTCGTGAGATTTGTTGACGCTCAATACTGTGAACGGCAATGAAAAACACGTGACAGTGACTTATGCTAATGTTCTACTAAACGCTTACTGTTGGTCGTGAATCTATACATATATCGCTTACTCCAAGATTCTCAGCAACTTGGACGAAATACTGCTGCGGATTCTGCGCCATGGCCCATGGAGCTAGTGCAGTACCATCAAGAAGAATCGCCCGTCTGAACAGACGACGACCAGGCTGCGTCAATGGCGATGCCATTAGAAGGGACACCAATGAAGCTCCCGAACCCCATCCTGAATTTAATCGAAAAGATTTTTTTAACGCATTTTTGGGAAGGTCAACTTAGAACGCTCTTAACATGGAAACGATGGTTTCAGTTATGAGGAAAATCTTAAAAACCTTCAAAAACTGAGAACGATCTTAGAAAATTACAGTATTATCCATTTACTAAAGTACCATACGACCCTCTTTCAAACAGGATTTTTTACTTTGTTTAAGCCTTGACAACTTGTGATTCGAACAAAGTGTTGTATGTTTACCCTCATGATATTTTGTAGCCCAGTTAGACTGCATATGAAATGGACTACTGGTATGCATAGGAAGAAACGGAGATCACAGAATTTTTTTTGTTCAGTCAAAATTCGAGAAGCGTGTGTCAAAAATGTAACACAGTATACACAGTGTTCGCTCACCATGCTTTCTGCAAAACCCGGTATCATTTATTTGGGGTCGGAAATTTGACTTTACTTTCTTTGTGAGGATAAGAAAGCCGATTTGCTACATTGACTGGACGTCGGAAGTTATTGTGCACGGCGAATATTCGATTAATGAAGATGAATACATGACACATTTTAAAAGAAGATAATCCGCTGAACGCTTTTTGGATTTGAAAATTTTGGACGACAGTATAAATGTTCTATCAGGTTAAAAATTTTATGAGTAAATTTTGAATTCAAGTACTCAGTGGTGGTAATGAAAACTCGAAACTCCTCAGCTCCATGTAAGAAGAGATTCACATAGAACTCCTTACAAGAATATGCACTCCTACGAACAACGGTATTATAGTGTGTGTAAAAACTAAGCCTAATTAGAACAATGACTTCAAACTTTTTAATCATTGAAAATATGGATTTTTTTACACAATTAAGTATGATGTGAATAGAATGAAAAAAGGATCCTCGTTGAGTACTCTACTCTCTGCTTAATTTGCGTAACAAGACGATTTCGTTCTTCTCACTCTGTGATATATGTAACAAATTGATTAACAGTAACAATATGTACAATGACGAATGTTAATGATCACATCATTGGACCCTTATCTTATTATTTGACATCTTAGGTATTTTGAAAGAATATCAAGCCACTATGTCCTTGTTCAAAAGCAAATTTCGGAGTTTATAACTTATAGTTCTTTTTTACTGCTTTTTAGCAGTGGTATGATGTTGAAATATTCATCAAAAAAGATTAAGTGATACACGAAAAATTGACCTCAGGTGGAAGTTGAACCAGCGTTTGAAACCAGTGGTAGTGCAGGCCTCCTGTACGAGTGAAACGCGTGTTCATCTCCCGCCTGAGGTCAATTTCTTGTGTACCACTCAGTCTTCTTAGAAAATTTCGATATGTGCAAGGAACTAATGAGGATTTTTAACTATGACCCCTACCAAGTAATGTCACAGCCTTTGAATCACCTCCGAATGGAGGTAGTATCACATTGAGCATAGTTAATGCAGAAACTAGATCAGATATGCCACTATTTCCAGAACACGAAGACGATTCGCAACGGCCAAGAAACCCTAAAGAAGATTGAAGTTAGCTGGTCAACAGAGTATCTTATGTGCTTGTTTTGGAGTAAACGACAAACCGAACACTCCCAGACGATAATTGAGCGTGACAACAACAATCTGTCCATGAGACGCAAGAATACTTCCGTTATACGGACTACCAGCATTCCAACCGTATTCATCACCATGAACGACTACGAGCACTGGCAATGGCGCTTCGCGTTGCGATGCTTCTGGAAGTGGATCTACTTTGGACAGTCACATCTAAAACCTAGAGTTATCAAAATTTAAGTCATATTGAACTTTGAAGTGTTAGCATGGTTACTTGTATACTTGAATACTCGATCTCTTTGTTGTGTAAATTAAGCTTTTCGAGGCGGCAGGTGATAGACCGCACAGCGCAATTCGTACGCGACGCGCAACTTTTCGCAATTTAACTAGGGCTTTTTCTATAAAAAAGACTCTAATTAATGAAGCACTCTGATACTCCATAATTTTCTCTGCCTGATCACATTTTCGTGCTATTTAACTCTTATAGACGAAAAAACCTGAATGAAAAAAGTAATCTTCTTTTCTTTCTTGCACCTTTTTGTAAAGATCTTTTCTAAAAGCCAATTTTGGCGTCAGAATCGTCGAAAAGTGGGCCATTGAACAGCCACCAGAAACTTGAAGAGAAGCCTTGTATATGCCCCAGTCAAGCAAACGAAGAAAACCGAATGCGAAACATAATGATAATTTCGCTACTACAACGCAACACAAAATTTTCTAAAAACCAAACACATTACCGGAATTTCCGACATCAAAGCTTTTAACTAATCTCTTAAAGTCTAAGTAGAGGCTCCACGACCGACTACCTTTCATTCTCGGCATAGTTGTAAGCAAATCAGCAGCCTTTTTCTTCAAGCTCTTCCGAGGTTAGTAATAATGATATTTATTGAATATTAGTAATGCAATACATTAACACAGTGTAGTAATGCAGCACAGCACCACAATGATATGATACAGTACAGTGGCTAACGCTTCGACGAGTCACGCCTTCTTCAGAGCCTGGAAAGGTCAAATTGTCACGCAGTCTACTCAGTCTAACACCTCCATAACCCCTGCAGAAAACGTCAATTTTTAGATCTTCCAATTATTCAATGGAGACCAGTCGCCAATGCATAAGTAAGGTTGCGCCTGACTCAGGCCGTGAAGATCAGCCTAAGGCATAGTGCAAGGTCACGCCTGATTACGAGACACTCCTTTACGACTAGATCCAATCCTTCCTATAGCAAGTATCTTTTGCCGCATGGGACAATTTTCTCACATAATGATAATACACTTCAACAAGTCGAGAGTATCTTGCACGTACATATCGCAACATTTCAGAAGTTCGAGTTTCCTTCCTATATCCTTTATGGTCCGAAGTGGAGGCCCCAATAATCGATCCCCGGCCATTACTCCACTGTAGTTACATAGATGATTGCTTTGTCGTCTGCTCCACGCAAGCGGTGATGGACAAATGTTTTAACTTGTTGAATAGCTACTCAGAGCACATAAAATTTAATCGGGAGAAACCGATAACAAACTGGCTTCCATTTTCAAACGTTCAAATCAACTTGTCCGAGAGCGCCTACAATACAAAATGGTAGAGTAAACCAAGCAACAAAAACATCTTGGTCCATTACCTGTCTTCTCATCCATTATAAACAAAACACACACTTGTGAAAAACATGTTCCAAACACCTATCAGTATTTGCACAGGAAAAAACATGCGATAAAATCCATGAGCTCGGTGCGAAAAATAGCCATCTCCAATGGCTACGATACAGTAGGAGCTCCTCAGATAAGATTCAGAGGAAATGTGACTCACCCAAATGAATAGTCTTACGAGAATAGGGTTCCACTCATTATGTCGTTTGATTCCTAACAAAGTAAGCACAGCTATTGAAGGTTGTTCAAAAGAGCAGGTTTAGACGATTCAGTAGCAGTACATACATAAAAATACACTAGAACGCCTGATAATCTGTGGCCGACTATATGACCGCCACTGCGAAACAATAAGTGCTAAGTATGACCGAACGGTAAAGACGGCATGAGATCTTATACAATTTACCCAATTTCCTGCGAGGCATGCGGGGACAAATATATTAGCGAAAAGGGTAGACTGCTCTGCATCCGTGTAAAAGAACACCTAGATGGATTGCACAACTCCGATCCAAAAACTCCACTGGGCACGCATAGGGAACAAAAGCATGAGGAGTAAAGTTCGACGTCAAATTCACTGCCTTCGCACAGGATTCCAAAACGTCCGAGCGCAAAATTTTGAAAGCCTTCTGGATACATATAGAAGGCCCAAAAATGAGCCGTAAGGAGGAGCGCCTCGTAATCACGAGTGACTTTTCACCATACCTCAGGTTAATCTTATCGGCCTGAGTCAGGTACAGATTTGATTATGTATTGACTCTAAACGGCTGGTCTTTAATGAACAATTGGAGGACCTAAAATATCTGAACGGTAAATGTTCTAAAATGAAGCTTTTTACTATGCGATCCTAAATTTGTTTGTGACGTTTTCTGCTGGAATTATAGAGGGTTTTGACTAAATGGATTGAATTTGACCTTTTTGAAACTCGGAGGAATGCATAACTCGTCGAAACGTTAGCCACTGTACTGCATTACATTATTGTGCTGTACTGCATTGCTATACCGTGATACTATACTGCATTGCTAGTATTCACTAAATACTATTATCACCACTAACCTTGCAATAGTTTATCAAGAAAAAGGTCACTAATTCATTTTAAGTAGAAAGCTTTTTCCAACGAGAAAGGCCTCCAGAAAATCGTGTATCATTTGGATAGACGGCGAATCGGAAACGTTAGGTGCACAATAAGCATCACCATCGGTAATAGAGGTATTTAATGCAATTTGTTAGTACTTATTCTTGATCTCGTAAATGGAATGTCATCGATTGCATGGCGAGTGGTTTTGTTGAATGTTCTTCTCCATTTTCAATAACTTATGCGTAATTCCATAAACTCATACAAAATTAGTTGGTTGTTGGTTGGTACTTGTGAAGCTCATCGTCGATAAACTAGTTTAGCGCCTTTTTCGAATGCTTAGCAATCATTGCGTTCCTCACTCCAGGTATCTTCGATAAACAATCAAACAATTTGCCATAGCTTTTAAGGTACGATAAAAAATTCTGTTAGAATAATGGCGTCTGGCTCAATGTGTAAACGTTTGGACCAAGTTTTTCATGCATATATAATTACTTTTAATTGGATTAAGTGGATTTCACACTTTACTCGTCGGATCGGTGAATGATTTAGTCAGAGAGCAACTTTGTCAGTTGTCTTGGTGACGTAAATTATTTTGAACAGTTTACGGAACAGAAAGAACAATTCTGTAAAAAGGCTAATATATTAGTGTAAATAGGTTGATAGCGAGAAGAAAAACAGTTATTCGTGAGGAAATCTCCCATTCTTACATCAGCGAGCACCTGATGCTTTGAATACAAATAAACGAATGCAGAGTTGGAGACGAGTTCCTTAATCTTTCAGATATAAAACAACTTTTCCTGGGGTAAAGAAACAGGTGTTGATCAATCTCTAAGCGATGCATAGTGCTGGTCTCGGCATCGTAAAATAATAGAACGCAAATCTGGCCTATGCAGTGACTTTCGATAGTGCACCGATGTATCATGTAAGCGCTGCTATCCTTGCAGACATCTTTCGTATTAATTTTCTGAGTCCAGAGGCATAAAGAGCTTAGTTAACACTGAGTACGGTGTCGAACCAATGAAAAGGTGCATGTAATGCACCTCTTACATGCACCCCTTGTGCTTACTTATTATCATCAAACGCGTCGTCATTTTATAACAGTTATTGTACTCACCTAGCCTTTCTGGTACGAAAATATTCATATATAAACAGTCTTCAGATTGCAATTTGAGTTTAGGGAGCAAGCGATGCACGTAATCGAACCGCTGAGCTGACATCTGCTTGAAAGCTCTAAACATAATTTCGTGTACGAAGACGATGGTTTTAATCGCAATAAAAAATGACTTCAAGTGACATGATACGTTAATAAATGTAACTTCACGTTACGGCAGAAGCCTCCAGCAGCTATAAATGCACCTTTAATTGAATAAACATCATTGAAAACCAGTTCAGATAAGGAACGACTAGTGGCTTGCAAAAACAAAAAGAAGACAGTTGATCTCTATGAAACAAATTAGAAATTAAGAAATGGTTCGGTTGAACACATTAGAATCTGTTGAGATTATTCGGATGAAAGAAAAAGGTACAACTATTGGTAGCATGAATTTAGATGATAAAGACGAATTTAGCTCGTTATTATAAACCATTCTTCTATCACATGCAATGGTCACCTTAGCAATATATAATATTGAAAGATATTCCATTAGTCGTAAATAGTAGAGTATGGTATACAGTTGATATCATTATTCGACAGCACTTACCCAAGAATGGGAACGCTGCGAAATTCACTTCACAATGATACACTTATTAGGTGATATTCACTTCGGAAAAAAGCACAAGACAAAAGTTGCTCATGTAACCCAGATTAATGAATAGTACACATATTTAAGGAAATGAAACGCAAATTAATAATTTGTAGAACATAAAAGAACGTGAAAATTACCGGGTTTCGCTGAGCTCGGGTAGCTGCGTTTGAATGCATGCTGGAGCAAGTTTACGGGCTTCTTTTGGTAAATGCGTCCATTTTGCAGACGATATAGCCATATTAAAGCGAAACTGTAAAGATATAGTGTGAGAAGTACTGAAACAGGTACTTTTTCATTATCCAGTCCTAGTTCCAGCGGTCGCTGATAAGCTATTTAGTGGTTTTTGAAGTCTGGGTAGTCACTCGATAGTCTAAGCCTCAAAAAATTTGAAAATGTATTTTACTTTCGAGACGGCTGTTCTCTGCATTGTAACGACTAAAATAAAATTGTGTTCTTACTGGTACATTTTTGACTGAATAAAGTTTTCTTTTGAACTTTTAGTAGTCATTCGATAGCCTAAATCTCGTAGATTCCAATGAAAGATTTGGCATTTGGAAAGGACTTTATGGTGCACTCTAACAATCAAATTCGCAAATTGGGTTTCGCAAATTTGGCACCGGAAAAAGCGAGGTGGCTCAGCGGCCATGTTGCTAAATCCCTATCCACATGCCAACGAACCACGATGGTTTGGTGTCATTGTTTTGCTGAGCAAAACTTAACATTCTTTTGGCTCCCACAGCGTGTTAAAAAGTCGTTTTCAGAATCCAAATTAAGTATTGAAATTGACGAGATTTAAGCTGTATAATGGTTACTAAAAGTCTGAAGAAGAAGGCATGTTTAGCGAGAAGTGTTTAATGAAAAACATAAATTCAGCTTCGCTGTTATAGCGAAATGAGAGGGTCGTTTTGAAAATAAAATAAACCATTGAAATCCTCCAGGTTTGAGCTGTTACACAATTGCTGAGATTGGAAAAAAAAAATCAAAAGGCGCGTTTTTCTCAAACTATAGGGGAAAAAAGGGTGGATTACGAAGATGATCTAAATTTGCGGAACGCAATCTTCTTTTGATTGTTACAGCGTAAAAAAACCGTTTTCAAAAATCAAACACCCAAGATTTGTGCTGTTGAATGGGTATTAAAAGCCTGAAGAGAAAGCTTTGTAAAGTGAGAAACATAATTTTACCTTTGCTGCTGCAGCAGAATAAAAACTGTTCCAGAAATTAAGGAAATTTTCAAATTTTTGAGAGTCAAGCGATCGATGACTACTCAGACTTCAAAAACTACCAAGAATAACCTTCCCACGAGCGCAGAAACTTTGAACGGATAACGGAAATGCTCTCAATAATACAAGTCTGAAAGTATTATCTGCACGAACGTTTCGTTCTCTCTTTTTCGCACATTTACCTACAAAGAGTTCAGAGCAAATACGAATTTAATTTACGTTTCAGATCTTTGAATTCGTCATGATTTCAAGGGAAAATGGTTCACTCGACTTTCAGTTGTTGTGTGAGTTACCTGTCCTGATGGCGCTACTCCGTACGGTACACCAAGAAATTGTGTTACTGGTGGTAAATCGCCTCCATTTGGATGAATTAGTTCCCCTCTTACCACACCCCATGCTGTGTTAACAGAACGAACTTCGTAACACCTAAAATATTTGCGCAATCAAGTAAAACGTACTCGGTTTAATATTTAGTGGAGTATGAAGACACTGTCCCTTAAATCTGGAGCGCTTTTGTACCTAACCAATTTTTGAACGATAAAAGTCACATACTCGATTGCAGAGAATAAGGAAACGATCTTCAGTAGAACCCGCACAAATCTATGTATATATGATCTCATCACATTCCCATTATATATTTAGTTATTTGTCTAAAAGAATATAAGCAATATAAATCAAAATATCACAACGAGAAACTAAAACAACGGCATGCACAATGAAAGTTCCAACGAAATATTCGGAAAAAGTGAGATCGAAGAACTACATATCTAATTAGATGACATCTGGCGGAAAAATAAGTACAAGCCTTATTTTAATAGAACAGACATTATTTATTATGTGCAGAAAACCCAGAGAAATGAACATGGAGATGAAGAACAAAGGGAGAGCTCAAGAAAGAGCAAAGAAAATCAAAAAGTCAAAAGTAAAAAGCGCATAATAAATCACGAAATTCCGTAACGGGTTTCTGTCATTAGGAAATGTAGAACATTTGATGGTGATTAATCTAGAGATGGATCATGTATTTGACTTCATTCGTGGCATCACAGGTGATTTAGAGAATATCTTATCTGTATTGCGACTTTCGGAGGCTTACTGATACATCAAGTTAGTGTTCTCGTTCTTGCAAACATCTGATAGCAATTCGTCAGCCTCAAAGGGACAGAGCAGTAAATTCGCCCTGGACGTAGGATCGAACCAATAATCATCTGTGTATTGTGTACAATAAGCTCCTAACAATGCGACACATGGTGTCGATTGAAAATTGAATGAAAAAAAACGAGTAATTAGAGATAAAACTCTACAAAGAATTCAATGACTCAAAGGACACACGCTCGTAGTAATAGTCAAGAGCAAAGAGATCTTTCATGCTTATTCATTGGCCTAAAGAACGACGACAGCACCACAACACCAATGCATTCAAAAAAAGTAAAAATAGGACCAAATAGGTCATATAGAGATTGGAAAATAGTACTAAACAGGTCATATAGAAATTAGAAAAATCTGTCTCGATACTCAAAAAGGATATAAACAGGCACAGAGATTTTTTGTTCTAATAATTAACTTTATTTTCTTTCTAATTTACATTTCAACGCTAGAGTGCGATAAGGAAAATAGCCAGAACAGTGCCAAAGTAGAGCAAAACGTGAGGCTTGAGGCGACTTTGAAACAGGGCACTACACTTCCCAGGGGCTTAATCATATTCCACTGCATCATTTGCCCTTGCTGTGCTTTTCTCTCAATAGTATTTTAAACAATCCAGAGGTCGTCAGGATTTAGCCTTGAGCAAGGTTGATTTAGGAGGCAAAAAATACGCGTGAACCCTAGTTATGCTGAAGCCGTGGTTTTTATACGGTCTCTTGAACATTACTTTTTTCAACTCTGTTTTTTTAACGGCAAAGTGCTTTTGAGATATTACCACAAGAGTGCTCAGATACGAACAAACCTTTGAATCTCAGGTGGCTTCAAACTCACTATCACATTCTTGAAAGCTCACTTAGTTTTTATGCACTACTGCGGCCGTTGATCTCCGTTCCTCTTAGCCTTATAATTATTCTGATTTGTGAATGTGCAACTTTTGAATTTTGATTAGAACTACAGCTTCAGGTTAATTGGGGCCCATGTTGATTTGTGCTCCCTACCTCAGTCCCATTGGCGGGTGGTTGCCGACAATGATTGGTAGCAGTAGCATCGAGGAAGCCTCAGTGCAGTAGCAGAACTGAGTGAGTAGTTATTATCAATCACCCGTTCAAATGCAAATAAGAAGAACATGAGCAGTAAAAAACAAGAATCACTCAGATCCATTTTAGACTTTTTCACTGCATACCTAGAATCGATTATTAGGCTTTTTTCCTGCGTACCTAACTTCACAGAACATTTCTTTAAGAGCGCAGAATAGTAGAAGATAACACAGTTGAAACATATCTCAAGGATTTCATTGATCTACACGTAAAGTTTATGAAAGGCGCATATAGTTGTAGAATATGATGACGATAGTTGATGTTAGGAATATGCTCAAGAGGTTCACCACCAGAAACTGTACATGAATTTTTAGTGGTTATGCTACCTGTATTTCTGAAACCCACACAAGGACAGCTTAGTTATCCATATAAACCTATTGCTCAATCTGGCATGGATGAAACGCGGGTTCGATTCCTGGCTGAGGCCGTGTTTTTATTCACCAGTCAATTCTCTTAGCCGATTGCTTAGTATCAAACGTTGTTTCTATATAATATTCAGCAACTTATATAGTTCACGCAATTGGTTGAAAGGAATAAGTGTCGCCACAAAAATTATTGCTCGCCTTGACCTATCCAAGTCCTGAGGCAGCGATGTCCTTCAACCGCATTGTTGTCGAATGTTGTAATGAAGAATGCATCGCCAACTTCACGGAAGATAGCTACAAGATGCGGAACGTTTCGGGACGCGAACGTCATGTGAGGATGTGGTATCTAGGTAAAAACGTAAAGGATAAAGCGTTCGCTATTGACCCATCACTTGCAGATTTGCCGAGCATCGTCTCCGTTCACTATCGTAGAGGTAAGTGAATGTTTATCCGTGACTAAACGTGATATACTAATGTATATAGTCAATATTTTCATCATTTTACACAATTCTGGTATCAATCTGGTGTTGACGAAAGACATGGACATAGTTTAGCTCAGGGTACCGGATCAAAATATCGAACAACCTGCGCTTTGTAGCGCATCTTTGACCATTGCTCTACATACAGAATTCAAACATCGAGGCAATTATTAGAATCCAAGTGTCCAATTTTTTTAGGAAATTAACGCTTATAAGGTAACGCAGCCAAATATTTCGATTTCTTGCCTTATTTGCCACTTAAAGCTTTTTTGCCACATAACCTGTTTCATCCTCATTGCTGTTCTTACTGTTGTCGTTTCTCAGCACAGAACACTTCTACTCGAGGGAAAGGAACAGTCAAATTGATCAGCCGAAAGCGGTGCCATTTTTAGCATATCGTAAGATCTTAAATTCCAATGTTGAGCATGAGAACGTGAGAATCGGTATGAGCACACTGTAGGGCGTTTGGTGAGAATAGGCTGCATGTTTTCAAAATGATTTGTTGCACAAAATTTGGAATCACTAGAAGAGATAGTTTCAAGTTCAACATATCGATATTCCATGAAATTCTGCTCACCACAAAATGAAGACAGAAAATTTTGGTGACTATTGTAAAAAAAATTTCAACGTTAGCGGGAAGCGGTGTGCCTGGCGCAGTATATAGAAGTATTCTACTCGCCTTTGGTTCAATCGTCACTCCCGATTCACCAAACCTCACTTCCATTCGAGTTTGACAACTAGTGACAGGCATGTTTCTGGAAGGATAAAAAGCACTAATTTAACACATCAGTATGCAAACGCAGCCATGGTAGAGTCTAAATATGTATTCATTCATCAATATGAGGTTAAAATGACTCGAATACATGATGCATTACTAAAAACTTGATCAACATAAGAGGTTTTCTTCTTTTTAATTTCTAGTAATGATTGATAGTAAGGAACATTTTTACTTAATAAAAGGACTAAGCTCTCGGCCTTGATCAGTACCTGAGTGATGCGCCATGCATTCATTTTTAATTTTTATCTCCGTTCGTGGTGATTTAATGCATGTTTGGCCTTTACAGTGACTAACAGTTGGCCTCATCATATTCTACACACTTATATGTTTTTTCAGCACATGTAGCTCTTATGCGTGAAGAGAAGCGGTAGTTTACTACGCAGTATTTACGTTTCTGGCATTCAGTTGTAATAGGTTGCACGAAGGATCATATGATATAAATCGTTGAATATTGATGTTTCTTACCACATAGTATGCCCAGAAATTCACTCGGCGATTGAAAACTGGAGAACAATAAATAGCTGGCCAAAAATAATGTTACATGTATGCTGCACGCGATACCAGTTCATTGCTAACTCTCAATAATTCTAGGGTATTAGTGTAATTTGAAAGTTGAGCCTCATCAAAAAATATGAAACAGAGTTTGTTCTAGCGTTCTATGAGTATTCGTTTTCTGTATGTTCACTTATACTTTACTATGAGCAATATTCGGCGTTGCGACCTATAGCACTGGTCATGCTCACTAGTTTTGCGTGTTCTACGATTTTTGATTCTTCTTGAGAAGATTCACTGTATCTTGCTATGGTCTCAGACACTTAAAGTAACTTCAATGTGACCACGTGCAAGTGGTTTTGGCAGTCCTCCAATAAACCACAGACATGGCCCACCTCGCTGCTTCTCGTGGTATGCTCCTCCACTTTCACCACTTGGATACGCAAACTTTGTTGGTTTCTGCAAATCACTTATAGTTCATATATGCAAAGAAGAGCCGAATACTATCACGTTACGAAAGAACTATGCTCAAAGAGCGACAAGTTTCTTAAGAAATCCAGTAAGTACTGTATACTTCTCATTTGCTCACTCTAATCACTCGGCTTTTCCTGTCTTTGGAAATGCTTGTGCGGATGTGGTTGATTAAGGAAACTGTTGATCAGTACGACTTTCCAAAGCTCCAAAAAGAAAAAGATCTTTCGAACTCCAGTCAAAACTGTATTGTATTGTTCCCAGTCACATCAAGGACACTGGTGAGGAGATAAGTAGTGAGCGATCAAGAGAATGTGCGCCACGAATCCAGCTCAACGTTTTGATGACTATGGGAGGTGTTCTAAGAAACGTAGAACTCAGGTGCAAAAAGGCATTAGACCTTTTACGATCTGTACGTGCCCAATATCTAAGAGTTGATTGTAGAACGGACATATCCATTGCCATCGAACGATAATGAGTAGGAAAAGACGGTCTCACTTTGCAAAATGGACGACGAGAATGCGCAAAAAGAATTTGATATATGTTCATTTCCAAAGAATATCGTTTTATTATCAAAGAATAGAAATTGTAAGGTCGCATGGGCGTTCTTCTTACTAAAAGTACCTATAGAAGTTTTCTCGGTAGTATGCTATTTTACCGATACGATGAAGTGTTCGGACCATTTAAAATTTTACTATATAACTTCCAACAAAACCTGCTGTGAAGCCTAGTTGACGGGCTAACCACCCCCATAAGTTAGGCGTACTTTCCTTCTCGTTGATGCTGTACGCTAAAAAGACCTTTCTTGGAGTAAAAAATCTACAGTATCGGTGAAAAGTTCGAGAAATTGGAGTGAAGAAAATGCACTCATTGCGAAAAAGCGCTCTACAATTTGATAGATGCGAACTCTATCAAGGCTTACTCTGGCTAGTTACTGAGAAATCTTTCGTACAAGGTTCGTCTGAAAGGCATAAATAGCTAAAGTGTGTTCTCAGATTACACCCTTACAATATCGTTGAAAGCGATGTGAAAAAAAGAGTTATGAAACTGTTATCTTGGAGACATAGCTTTCGTACTGAATAGCAGGAATTTTTAACACGACTGTTTTTTTCACTAGAAATATGCTTGCAGACCCCTCAAATGTCAATCTTTCCATTGAAGTTCAAACAACAGGTTAACATCGAAAGCGAAACGTTTTCTTATGATCGTTAATAGTGCTTATTATGGAAGTCTTTTCACAGAGCAAGTTTGACACGAGAATCACCATTTCTCACGCTATCAAATGACTACAAAAACATAGATGAACTGAGAAAAAATGTATAATAACAGTTCCTTTTTAGATCCTTATAATAACTTTATAATTTTTAGAGATGATCATAAGTTCCTGTTTAGAAAAAATAAGGAATTTTTTCTAAAACGTGGTCTTCTATCCCATTAGGAACCCTAGTCACTTCTATGCGTGATACGTAGGTAATCTTCTTCTAGTTCTTACAGTGTTCCACAGGAATTTTTTTGGAAACTATACTTAGCATCAAATCTTTCGGTACTTGAGTTATCGAACGACTTTATGTTTATCAAAAAGTCATCCACAGGTCCCAATCGAGCAAACAGAACAGAGTGTGAAGCGTACTCTAATGTTCGCTGTCAGAGCGCAGCGAGAAGATCTCTTCAAAATCAAGCACAGCATTGGAAAAGCTGAGAGATTAGCTTTTGAATAATTACTAAATGTCTGAAAGAATTTCTGTCCAGCGAGACTTAACTGAGTATATAGATATGGTGTGGTTGAGAACATTTAGGCTGTGAGGAAAGCAATACTGCCATGAGCCATTCCTTATAAGGATGTGCCAACCTCGCGAAAGCTCTACAAGCGATAGTTTGTAAAAGAGTTACCCAGTTTCAACCGTGAGTTAAGTAAAGAGAATGATTCAGTTGTAGATACTTTATGAGGCAAAGTCTGACACCAATAACCCCGCTTATTTTTCAATAACGCATTTGCTTGAACCCCCATTGCCCATCTATAAACCCAACGGGCTCACTTTAAGAAAATTATGCGGGCCGTGGTATATTTTGTTTGCTGCCTTATGACTGAGCTCTTCACCCTGTCGTGATTCCCAAATCTGATGATGGCTTACTCTTGGATGGAAAGCCAGAAAAGGCGAAATCTGCTCAGTTTCAGAAAAACCTGCCCACGTCTTGTGCACTTTTAGTGCCCACTGTAGTTCAATGCCAGCGTATCTCATCATAATGAGCCGGCAGACAAACGAGAAATCCCTTGATCATTACATACAAAAATGTGGTAGAAATGTGGCTTTACAAAATGTGGCTTTACAAAAATGTGGTAGAAGAATTATTTTTGAGGTTTCAAATTAACCTAGCCAGAAGAAGAGAGCTGTAAAATGACAAGAGTACGAAAAAACATGACATTAGTTGAAATTCAGCGGCTCTGACGTTGGTAATCACACAGTGATGACGCCGCTTGTTCTGTTTGTGACAAACACCTGCTCTCCGTGAACAACATTTGTGATTAGTATGATGGCAACGGAACACTCGAACATATGTCAAATTATTTCATCTGTATATAACAATCAGATTGGTTCCTTTAGGAGAAAATGATTCCATGTACAGTACTAGAAAATCATATTATCTTTGTTGATCAAGCCTGCATGATCAAACTATTGAAAAAAAGTTTTGTTCGGTCAACGTTGCAGCACGTTCCTTCGGAGCCGATGATTCGAGTCATTCGTTCACTGTCGTTCGTCGTCGTTGTAGATTTTCACTTTTGATTCTTTCAAATTTAACTTTCTTCTGTAAAGCATCGCTCGGCGTCATAATACATTGTAAATCAACTTTCTGCTAACTTCAGTATAAGCAATCGATCGTATTTTCTTTGTTAATAAAGCCCATAGCACGAGATTATCATTGAAAGTTTCATTCGGCTATCGTTTTTCTCATTGTGGATATTTGTTCTCGCACGATCGACTCGAAATCGACTTTGAAAAGACTAAACGCGACAAAACGTTAGCCAAATAAAACTATTCATTAACAACTTCATGCTATAGCCCCAATCAATAAAGAAAACATGATTGACTGGTTTTGCCGACGTTGAAGAAAGCTGGTTTGTGAAGTACCAAATAATGCTGGCTATAGCTCCTGTGAAAACTTCTAAACAAAACATTAAACAGTGATCAAGAAAACTGATATAGAAATTTGAAATCTGTAGTGGGCAAATGAATAGAAATCCAACAGATAAAAATCCCTTACTAAAATAAGATAAGCATCTATTATGGCTAAGGCAGCGTTATGGCTCATAATTCCTTTTTATACAAATCTAGAAAGCGAACCCTAGAAAAAAGAACGACTAGATAAATCTTTAGCAGGCTTGAAAATTAGCTTGACTGACCATGACGAAAGAAACTGCGTCTGCAGTACGTTCATTTTACTTTTAATTAAT
This sequence comes from Parelaphostrongylus tenuis, assembly GCA_019055375.1. Taxonomy (NCBI): domain Eukaryota; kingdom Metazoa; phylum Nematoda; class Chromadorea; order Rhabditida; family Metastrongylidae; genus Parelaphostrongylus; species Parelaphostrongylus tenuis. The sequence continues at coordinate 19,937 of JAHQIW010007469.1, read as the reverse complement.
GCAATTACACAGGAAAAAAATACACAAAAAAACTAGCTCCTCATAACGCCATTTTTTCTTACCACGAATTTATGGACATATGGCTTTCCGCTCATTTGACATTTACTGCAATTCTGAAGTACAAAATGTGAGTAACTGGGTCTGGTTTCTGCTATATGCAGTGCGAACTAAGTGAACACGATTATCACTAACATCTTGCTTGTTGGATGACCATTATTGCGACTAAAATATGAGCTTTGAGATATGGAAGAAAAATCGAGACAACTAAATGTGAGATGAATAAGGAGCTTAACAAAAGGCGAAAATGGAGAGCTATGAACATTGCGACATGCGCCTGCGTTACATAATGACATCGTTACGTAGGAAGACCTCATTGACGCTCACATCAACAACGTTAACCTGCATTGTCTGTGGCAGCGTCAGCAGCAGCAACAACAACAACAGCAACAACAGCGACAGGAGCAGCGGCAAAGATTGTTGCCTTGGCCCCTCTATCGGACCAACTACCAATTATTCGCACTCTCAGCAACATCTTACTAAAAACTCGTCAGCTAAGTGACATAACGCGATTATGCGTGAGTGTGTGATGTGACTGTAAACTTTGTTGCGTCAAACACTGATTAGATATTCGTGGAAGAACTCCTATTTCTTCATTTCTGATGCACACTTTCTTTAGTCAAATTCAATCATTTTTACACAGCTACAGTGAAAGATAACTATATTACATCAGACAAACAACTCATAATTGGTGTTAAAAATAAGCCGTGATCATAAAGTAGCGATTGTCACTGCTTTTTGTTAGATTTTGCTAGCATCAATATACAGGCTTTATAAAAATGTTCCTCCCATAGATGGATTCTTATTCTCCTGCATTAATTGTGTTTGGCAGATCATGTTGTGTGTCAGGCTCATTTTGCTTGCTCATAGTCGATTTGACTGTCAATGAAAGATTTCCATTTTCATGCCCAGTGCACAAATTAGTTCCAGTACAGATTAGGTCAAGAACTGCGTAGAAACATTTGCAGAAACAGTACTCAGATGAGTAGCTTGTAATCTAATCAGCCCGATTATTCAACCAAATTTTCTATTCGGATCAACTTGATCAAGCGTTAATCTGATAAGGGGTATGACAAAAAAGTTTTTTTTTTTGCATATCTTAATCATCGATGAATACAACTGAGATAACAGAAGAAATAGGTTATGAAGTAATTTATAGTACTTTTTCGTCAGTAAAGCAATTTTTGAAGGGAAGATGGACAAAAACTTCGCACTAAACTTTCACAAATCATTCGAAAGCTTAAATTTTGAAAATGCCAAAGTTTATCCGTAATTTTGAAGGCCTTCCTATAGCGTTGTAGCAATAAAAATAAAATTGCGCTTCACACGCTCGCGCATTCTCGCGCGTATTTTCGTTTAATTTCAAAATCTAATTGAGAATCATTCCTTTGTTTTGTAGAGAATCTAGGTTTTTTCGCGTTGTACCCGTCGAGGAAGCTTTATTCTATCGTTCTGTAGACTTTTCATTTTTCATTTATTTTGCCCTTCAAACCCGTCAATAAACCTACGCGCCAACAGCCTAAGCTTGTGCGCGAAAAACATGTGAAGGTGTGGTAAAAATTGGAGCGTCAAAGTCGTATGTTCTACTTGGAGTTTTTGCAGAGCGGAGAAGCAATCGATCAATCGCGCGATCGACTCACAACTACTCGCACACCGTAGGCGACAGGAAATGAGTGCCGCGTGTCAAACTCAATTTTATTCTCCTCGCTGCAGCGCAATAAACGAGTCTATAAGAGAACAAGCATAGTGCAGGAATTGCCGAGATTCACGCTCCCGAATAATTGCTAACAGTCTAGAGGAGAAGCTCTGTTCAAGGAAAAATTCGCCGAAACGCGCCGAGTGTGATACTCAGTTTTATTTTGCTACTACAATGCAGAAAGAAAAAGGCCCTCTCAAATGACTGCTATTGGTCTAGTAGAAATCTTCGTTCAGAAAAAAAGCCATTCTGGAGATGCTCTTCAAAAACAGGTTAGTACCTAATCGAAGGTTTTGAGGACTATACAACTGCATGCGGTGCACGATCTTATATATCATTCTCCTGTGTGTTATTGATACTACATCATTACTAAGACTGTTATTGAATCAAAAATTGGCTAAGGAGTTCGATAAAATAAAAAAAACAACCAAGTAAAAAAATAAACAACGAACTTGATAACCTAAAACTCTAGCTGACACGATTTCAAGAAGAATCGTTCAGTGCCAGTAAATTTTTTCACTTAATTGTTAGGTTGCTCGTTTGGAAATAAATTTCTGCTGAGAACTTTGGAGCTTGTGTGAAAAGCCCATTGGTCGTCACACAGAGACATTTGGTGGCCGTTAATATAAAGAATGTAGTTTAGCAGTCATCAAGGTTGCTAGAAGTATGGTAGTAATCTCAGTGGCTGATTTATTTAGATCGAGCTTTCGAAAGAAAACCATATACGTAATCGTAATGAAACCGTAATAGTGCTACAAAAAGAAGAGCGATGATTAAATGTCAGTTCTATGAAACTTCATTTCCGTATTTGCTTAACGAGAGACTATTTTGGACGCTCATAACGACAATTTTTTATATCGAGCTCGATGGCGAATTTTCCTGGTCATCTCTGAACTGTGTGACTATTTTGAGAAGAAAGGCGTTCACGTATAAAAATTATGTTCATTTATATCTTCGCACACCTTCTTGATGCTCTAAGTATTACCACAGTACTAGCGACTTTTCTTCTTTTGTACGAACTTCTCTGTTAAAAGTTGTTTTCCAGCTGGAAGCAAATCAATTCCCTGGGCATTATCATCTCTTCTATGGCCATGTAACATACGACAGAATGTCACACTTCACACAGACAAGTAAATCGTGAGCTCCCTTATGCAAATTTGTCGATCGCTCGCGATAAACACATAGTGAGCAAAGCTGTCCACAGACAACGAACGACTTCCATCAAATTTTCGCCCAATATTTATTCTCTGGATGCCAGCCGTAGAGATTGAAACGCACGATTGCATAGAATTAGTCCATCACAGATACAGCTTAGAGCTTCAAGATATAATTAAACTAGAATATAAGAAGACTACAAGATTCATTGAAGTTTCACGAGAGTACAAACAACCACTCTGTCTCGCTTTCATTGATCTGAAGAAGGCATTTGATTCAGTGGAAACAGAAGCGGTTATAGAGGCTCCGGATATCCAGGCGTCCCTATGCGGTACATAATCATCCTTCGTGAGCTTTATAAAGACTTCAGGGCTAAAATATCTCCATTCTACAACAACATCACCAGTGACGTAAGGAGGGACGTTCGACAAGGCGATACAACTTCTCCAAAATTATCCACTGCCACCCTCCAAAACGTCATGCGAACATTAGAATGGGACAATATGGGAGTGAAAATTGGCGGTCGACAATTGAGCCGTCTTCGCTTTGCTTATGGCATCGTCCTCATAACACCAAGCATCAGCCAAGCGCAACGATTGTTGACCGATTTCGATAACGCGTGTTGAAAGATTGATCTTCAAGTAAATCTAGCGAAAACGATGTTCATGAGAAATGGGTGGGTTTGGAATGCCCCATTCACGCTCAACGGAACAAAAATCTCCGAATGCTCCAGTTACGTCTATCTAGGTCGTGAAATCAGTATGATGAACGACCTAGCTGCAGAGTTGAGCAGGAGAAAACGAGCAACTTGGGGAACGTTTAAGTAAAGAGGACAAAGAACTTCCGACTCCGTTCCCACCTTTTCGACTCGGCGAATATCCCTGCCCTAACCTATGCAGCAGAAACCTGGTGCTACGTATGCAGGATGAAAGATCACTTGGCGTTATTGAACGTGCAGTTGAAAGGTCGATGCTAGGAGAATCCCGTATCTCGCACATAAGAGAAAGGATCCGAGGTTCCAGCCCTACGTCAACGATCGAAGATCCGAGACGCCGTTCTACACGCCAGGATATCAAAAATAAGGTGGGCCAGACACGTGATGTGCTTCAACAACAACCGATGGACGAGAGCCGTTACCGACTAGATTTCTCGGGACCTCATACGCTCTACAGGAAGACCACCGACTAGTTTGTCCGATTTCCTCACGAAAGGTATAAAATAAAGATGGGATGCTCAACGATTCCCTAGAGCGAGGAGGACCCACTGGGCTACTCTTGGCGATAGGAAAAATTGGAAGTGTTGCTGGTACCTGCTCAAGCCACTCGACGATTAAGGGGCGACAGGTGATACAGGTGACAAGAAGATACCCAACATCGCAATCACCTTGATAGAAAATTGGAAGTAATGGGGCATGTGGTTACGCCAAAATTATGCCTGATAGAGAATAAAAACGTGGGAACAAAAATGGACGAAAAAGCAGTAGCGATGATGGCGACTTCTTTAAAAAAATTACAAGAATGTTTAGGTTTGGAAATCACTACATTGAAAATCGACCACACACTCTGGTTACCGTATGAAATTAATCAGGATTTTTGCAGGCTCAAAAAACGATCTTGAAAGCAACTCACAAAACACAAAAATATCGATTGATAGTCATTAGAGAAGTTGAAAACTTAAATCTTAACTAGCAATTTTCATAGCAACTCGCCCTACGAGATATTGCATGACATTTTGTTGACAATTAGCAAAAATATCAGTAACTCCGGCCCGATAACATCAACATCAATAAAGGAAAAGGAAAAGAGTGAAAAATGACGTAAAATCCTGCTTTCAAAAACCTGAGACAAAAAAAAAATCCAGAAAATTGGGGAAAAGTTCATTAAGAGCTTTTATCTGTGTCGATAAATACAATAGAAATTTGAATGCAAGAAAGAGAACAATTCTCGGATCTCAGCACCTCATAAGAAGAGTGGAAATTGAAAAAGCTTTAAACGTTTGTTTCATAAAACATTTGAAAATAAGCCAGGAGATAAGAGTTCTATGAATTCTCTTATTTTCTTCTTTTTCACCAAAGTAATAATCTTTTAGTTAGTGGAAAAGTGCAGTAGATGCTCGGAGCGTTATAATCGTTTTAAGGGGAATTCCTTCAAAAATGAACCACTTGACGTTGAGTTGAAACGCTTTCATTTAGAGAAGAACTTTTTGTAAATCAATATGGCGACCGATTTGAATCCATTGCCGATGTCGAGGTATTGATAACGTCATCAACGGAAAAATTTAACGCAAGAAAGATTTTCTTCCATTACGAATTAATCAGTCAAAACAGAAAGCTTGACAAGTTAACATTATCCGAATTTGTCGACAGCCACGAAAAGCTTACTGCTTACTCGGTATGCTAGAGAAGCACTTTGATAAAATTATTACTTATGACAAGAAATTGATAATCTGTGACAACTGAACTGATGAAAAATCCTAATTCATAGCTAGGAAAAGCACAAAAAGTTTGTATTCAACGAAGGTGGTGATCATCGTTTCATGAAAGGTTATAAGAGTTACTGGATGAAATGAAGAAAACTTATATCATCAGTGTCTGACCACTTCTTCTGATATCTGCACAACTGCCTTGGCGAGAAAATACTACCTAATCAACAGGCATTCAAAAGGTCTTCGAAGACTTTATTGGATTGAGAGAGAGATTGAAATTTGTACATGGTCGGGACGCCTAAACTTGTGAGACGTTGGCAAAACTTGGTTAAATTGGTTCTTACGAAGACAAGTGAAATCCAATTTTTTAGTGATTATTAAAGATCTTTAGCAGCATAGTCCGATACCTTCGGCAGCTACTTAGGAGCCCAAAAAATAACTTAGAATTTGAATGGTCACTGGACGTTAATAAACTGTTCTTCTCTTTTCTATCTTTTGATATTCGATCATGCTCGTGCCAGCAAGAATCATATACGTACAATGAATTACGAAGACGAGTGAAATCCAATTTTTTAGTGATTATTAAAGATCTTTAGCAGCATAGTCCGATCCTTCGGCAGCTACTTAGGAGCCCAAAAAATAACTTAGAATTTGAATGGTCACGGGGCGTTAATAAACTGTTCTTCTCCTTTCTATCTTTTGATATTCGATCATGCTCGTGCCAGCAAGAATCATATACGTACAATGAATTTCCACAAATGATTGTGACGTTTAACTAACTATCAGCAGATCGGTCAGTGAATTTTATGCATTCATTGAAATATACGGATCGTTACTGTAGAGATAAAATTTTTTCTACTTAGAACGAATTTCTTTAAAGTAATAAGAGGACTTCCTCTAGTCATTCATGGAGGACGCTCCTATAGCGAATCGTGAGAACGTTGGAAAAGTCCAATTCTATCCGGAGGTAAAAATGTGAACTCACTAGTTATCAATTGTTTTTTCAGTTGAATTCGTTTCGTTTCGATTTTTCTATGGCTCGCGTCTTAACGTCACAGCTGCACCTCACATGTTGAAATCTTTGAGTCTCAGTGGTGAACAAATAGATTAGGATATGCAACGCAGCTCATACTGATATCTGTCATTTGTTCAGAGCCTCATACTCGTTAAAATCTCTGATCACTCCAGAAAGCTATGAGCTGTGTTCTAGCTGTTTGGTGAGCCTCAGTTCGATCGAATCACAAATCCTCTATCGCTAATTGATAGAGTAGATGCACGTCAGTTTACATACTGTTCAAACATTCTCGTTATACACCCAGTCATTAGCATATTCGCAAGAGAGTCGCACTTTTTCAAATTATCATCCATCAATAAATCAGTGTAAAGTTGAAAACTCAATAATAATGTTAACCCACTGGCCTTCCAGCTTAGCTTTAGAAAGTACACAAATTTTTCAAAAAACCTTTCAATATTGACTTTGCCTCGAACTAAATTCTCAAAAATAGAACTGAAAAGGAACTTTAATTTTTCAAATTTTCAAAGGAAGATCATGAGGTGAAAATATCAGTAGGAAATACCGTCGCGCCGTTCTGCAGAGAATCCTGCTTTCAAACTGGTCTTATATTCGAAATTCAAGTATTGATGCAGAAAAAAATTACGTACTGTAGGCTTCAGAAAATCAGGATTACACGGGGTACTACAAGAAAGCTTATTTCTCATGTGAAACTATTTACGCACAACCTATTATTAACAAGTTATATTCCAATCAATGAAGCCCAATGCGAGCTGAGATATGATGTTTGAAGTTGGAAGTGAATATTAATTCGACGCAATAGGTTTCTACATTGAAAGCGTATAGTATGTAAGTGCCGGAAAGTGCTCAACAATATATGCGTGGTCGTTGGCTCGATTATGCGTATGGCGAAAATCCTTCTACCCCCAAGATAGATATTTCGGTTCCGGCTAAGTTGCGAAGGATAACACACCGTCTTGATAGATTGGTAGGCCACAGCATGTCATCTTCAAAGTCAAATGTGCAAACAATACCTCTACGATACTGCTAGAATGCGTTGAGCCACTTACGGATCAATCACTGGGAATACTTCAATTTTATTTTGATATTCCGAGTCATCTCAAATGTTTCTACACAATTATTATGCGCTCCAAATTGCCTCAATATCAAGAATTGTAACTGTCTTGGATAAAACTCATTTGTTTATGATAGAACAACTACAGAGTTCAAAATAAAAGATTTTACAAAAAGCCGATTTTAAACGTCAAGACGAAGTGATAGAAACCTAAAAAAAGGGAATAATATGAAAAGAAAGGTGGACTGGTAGTTAACAGACAGGAGAACCGCAAAAGTGAGAAAAAAACATAATTGAATTCAATGTAAGGATACTGCAATATGAAAAATGTGTGACGGAAGAGTAGTTCGCAGAAAAAAATCATGGAAAGAAAACATACAAAGCAAATTATGCAGAAAGCAATAACTTTTTCCTCAGAAACATAGAAAGCAAATGATGCAGAAAACGATGAGATGTCCTTGAAAAGCAATTCAGATAGGAATACGCTTGCAACTTTACAACTAGAAACTTTGACTTATACCGAATACAGGTTGTTGGCACATTTGTAAAAATTCTCGTGAACATGGAAATTGTCATATGATCAGAGTGGATAGGTGGAATATAATCAAATGTTCCTCTTTTACCACCCGACCTGATTTATGTAACTCTTTTGGTTAGTAAATAAAGTGAGTTCATTAGCCAAAAAGGTAAAAATCTCTGGTCAATGATTCGTGCAAATATGCGAATATTCAAATAGAGTTGACGTATAAAGCTCAGTTAGATCGTCTTCACTAAACGAGCCACATTTTTATCGCTTATAATTTTACTCTTAAGATGAAAAGCATAGTGAGAAAGCGAAAAAAAATGAAAAGTTAGATCAAAAATGTTGTGGCATGCGGTAGATACGTGGTTGCACTACTAACGACAATACCTTGGGGAATATTCTAACTCAACCAATAAGCTCTAGAATGACATCAGAAAAACTGAGAAGCGTCACACCAAAATGGTAATTATATGATAATCTGCCAATGAGAACGAGATAAAAAAGGAACAAAACGATCCACTATGTCGGTGAGGTTGAATCCGCAGGAATTGATTTTTCACCAAAAAATTCAACACTTGAACAGAGCAGCGTTCAAATTGTGACAATAATTAGCATCAAAGTGCTATTACCGCCAAATTTAACCAATCTTTATCATCGTGAACTTTTGTCAGCGCAACATGGTGAAGATTTTCTACGTCGTCACGAAGACGTGCAAATTTTTACTGCGCACCTAATGAACATTGAATATGTAAGGTCGGAAGCAATACATAAGTTAGCACGACTTCTTGAAATATTTAATTGCATTTTTTCGAAATCAATTAATACTGGTTGATTGACCAACGAATTTTCTATTCAGAATCGTATCCTAATATTCGAGAGAAGTCCATCGATGCAGAAACACAGAAGTGCTAACGCCAAATGTGTTTAGCTCTTACAAGTGAATGTTTCTTCTAGGAAACAAGTAAAAAACCAAGTCGCCATTAATCAATAGTGGATGTATCAGTGGCAGCAGACACTACTTGACTCGTTACGTTGAATTCGAGTTCTCTAGGAGAAGTTTTCGAAATCAGAGAAGTCGGCACTACATTAGAGTTTGAATGGCTTTCAACGGGCTCTTTCAAAGGAAGCGTAATCGAATTTAGAGGTTGACGAATTCAGACACGACGAAAGAAGGAAAACGGGCTCAAAGTGGACACATCCTTGCAGTGGTTAGCCGAAAAATAACGAACTGAGAGTGCAGCATATATCACGGACTTCTTAGTATCATTCTTCAGGCAGTAAAATAATGTTATACCCGGTAAATTTCAATTCACAGCATTACATTCATTGTTTAAGTTCAATACTATTTGAACTTTGCCACATATTCGTTTTACGAGCACTTCTTTCCTTGCTTTATGTTGTTAATGCCGTTTGCGTTCATATTCAGCATCAAAAGAGGATTCATTAAAAGATAACGACGGGCCGTTAATACGGGCAATATCCAATGTCATTTCCATCATTTCCAAAAATATCTAGAAAAATCACACTAAAAACACGCTGAATAATCAGAATAAACACTAGATTATTTCTGAGTCTTCAAAATTTCAAATTTCGCATCATCACCCAATAAAAATTCTCTGAAACGTAATTTTGACGAAGTTGGACTTTTATTTGACAGCAATGCTTATTCTATTAACAGATAAATGAAGAAGCTTAACACTTCACGGATTTATGGACGAGACTTTGATCAACCCCTCTCCATTTTTAGATTTGCTTGGAATTGAAGTTCTCAAAATTGGAACCTATGTTACTGAGTTTCCCATATTTCTGAAGCAAACATTGCAAATGTTAACTCAAGCGATCTTTATTGGACATCACTGTGTACGTTTGTTGAAATCTCGCTTAAACAGTTGCATTTGTATTTCGAAATATAAGAATAATAGAAAATTTGATAAAAGAATCTTTCTCAGTCGTACAAAAACAGAGCCTCCCACGGTAGGATGAAGAAATTAGATGTTATAGTAAACTATCTAGGATAACATGATCGAAAGATCGACCTTTTGTGCGGCTCGGAACACCTCTAACCACTGCGCCATTCCCGCCCCTTTAGAAGGAGTTACAAGTTTTCTAATAGTGGTCAACGATGCAAAAAGCTTTTATAGAAATCAAAATTTGAAAAGGGTCATATATAAACGATTCGGCCCACTACTTCCAGAACTTAAGAAATATTGCAAATGAAGGACAAAAAATCTATTCTATTCATGAAGTTTAACTATAAAGAACCTTGTAAACACCGCCTGTTACGTATTTTAGTTTAGTAAATTCTAAGCTAACAATCGTTCGTGTCATTTCATCAATAGCACGAGAAATTAAGCTTGTTATAGTGTTATCGAATTCGATGAATAAGCCACCAACACCAAGAAAACATAACCTGTTGTTCAGCTTTTCCAATGAAAGCTTCTAATATTAATCTAGACAAAATTACTGTCATACTTCATGCATTATCTCCACATTATGACATTCGATCGTAGGTGACATTTATACCACTAATGCTTTCATACATTTTCCACTATAGCGTTTTTGACTGTGCCTATGTGTGATCGATTTGAAGCTCTGAGGTCCTAATGTTCGTGTGAACATGTAAATAGTGTTAGGGATTAGTTAAAAGCATTCAGTGCTCAATGTGGACATATGAGGAGAGGGAAAATTGGTGAGGATGAAGGTTTCTTTCTCTCTACGTCTCTCCGTTTTGATTAGAACAATTCTTAACTGACCGACGATATTGAACTATTTCAGTGAGTTTTGATAAATGGAAACTGTTAAGGAGCATTGAGCACAGAATTAGCAATGTACAGACAGATTCAAAGTAAAGGGATAAGTCCATCGGCGTTGATCAATTTATTGAGTATGCTCCATGTATACGACTTCATTAAGCATCTTTCGTGATGATTGAATGCATATCTTGCATTTACTTTGACTTAGGGCCTACCTATGTATAAAGTCAGTGTTGCTATCTTCCCAAACAGCCTGATGTCAATATGTCAGTCCTGGAGGAAAGGGGATTTGGTGAGCCAGAAGATAGTGATCGAATTAAGGTTAAGATGAAAAGCAGCTTCAAAGTAACTTTGCACATTTCGAAGGTTAGAGCCAGCATTTAAAACAGATGCAATCAATGACGCATCGAATATCTAACAAGACGCATTTGCCCTTATTCACGTTCTGCTCGTGATGACGGCTTTAGTGGCTAACTTTTTTTTTGTTGGAAAACTTTTTTGTATAAATCCATCTCATCGACTGCTCTTAAAGCTCGCTATCCACCATTTGTTATAACCTGTGAGAATGCTTGAAGCCCTAGCGAGGTTGATAATTTAGAACCATACCTACGTTTCGACGGAATCGCCCACTTCATCAGTGGCTCACGCTCCAAACCAAACCATTCTTTATTACGGGGATAGGGAGACGTTAGTCCTGGTAAAGATAAATGAATCTGTGTTATCATCGCTTTTCTCATTCGATAGGTTACGGCTGGTAGTGAATCTGTAAAAGTCCATCAATGGGGGCGTGGGCCAGTGATGAAGCAAGCGACACCATCGAAACGGACGTATGGCTTTGACGTATCAGCCTCGGTATGGCTTCAAACATTCTTACAGACTTCTTTGTAAATATGTACGAGGTACACGCACAGATGAAGCACTTTTCGAATTGCTTACAATAACTTGTGCATACACAAACGTGGTCACCGTGTGAAACTGCTAGTTTTGGAATGCTGTACGTACTTTTTCTTTCGCGATCTATGTTGGTTTTCATCGCGAAGAAAAAATGAAAAGTAAAACAAACTGATCTTGGAACAAAGTTGACTATGCCGGGTCCACAAGCGGATCGTTGTAGCGAAGAAAAAGAATTCTAGAAGTAAAGCGTTTAATGTAAAAGCTCAAATGGTACATTAATGAAGATCTCCGAAACAGATGCGAAAGAGAATCGTTCAAATAACTAAACAACAATATTCTATATAGTTCATACATAGATGTGTAATTGAATTTCCGAAAGAATGAATATGACTTTATTAATTCGTTATCAAAGTGTTATTTCGCACTTTCCTAGTATAAATTAATATCAAACACATAGAAAAGTTGCTTCTTCATACTTTTCCATCACGCTCACTTATAAAGGAATAAGGAATGAAACTCTCGGCGTTGATCAGTCCCTGGAGGATGCGCCATGCATTCGTCATCACTTATTAACATCGCTTGAGATGATTCACTATATGTGTAATCTATAATGGCTAGAGGTTGCCTACTGATGTATCGAGTCAGCGATGCTTATCCTCCCAGACAAGTCTGATCCCAGTTTACCGAGCCCGGAGAGATGGATCTGGTGAGCCAAGAACGTGATATCGTACCACCTTGTGCGCGATGTGGAGCACCTCTAACCACTGCGCCACGTGCGCCCTTATATTCCGAGTAATTATACTTTATTATATTTATATATATATTGCTTATATTTCGAGTAATTGTCATTTTATATTCTAATAACTTACAAACCTTGAGAGAAAACATTCTATATAATAAAAATGTCAGATGAAATAAAACGGTGGCTGCTGTAGGTAAAAATCAACTTAAGCACACAGGAAGAAGCTACAGTTATAACGATTTTAGGAAGAACAAGTGAAAGCAGGAGGAAAGGATATGGAGCGGTGAAAGCATTAGGACACGATACCACACGGACACTTGACGAGATACTAGCAAATATTGTCACATCCATTACGATACTTCTTAAATGTCATGATAACACTCATAACCTCTGATATACTACTCAGCTAAAAAAAAAAGTTCTCAAAAAAGCGTTGTTTGCTTTTCTACTTCAAATAATATTTATCATAGTGAAGAATACATACGTTACCAAGCTCATACAAAAGCAGAAAACACGATAAATACTTCACTAATCCAACGAAGTAAAAGAAAAAAAAACAGTAAAACTAGCGCATAGCGACTTTTCGAGCAGTCAAATCAAAAAAGCTGTTTAATCGTTGGGAAACTAAAAGTTCATAAATCAAGATGAAAGAATTTATTCCCATAGCATTATCTGCCATAGAAAAAATGCACTGGTTTCAATTCACTGATCCAAATTGAGTACTAACGACGTCTAAAAAGAGTTAAGATGCTTCACACACTGTTGTTCATTTGTCAATTAGCTCATTGCTGCAGAGTGAACGTGGTAACTGTGTCCAGGATTATCGATCAAATCCACGAATTCTTTCAAAAACATTACTCACAGGAAACTTTGTATCTACGAGATTTTTTTCATTTAGATAAATGACGTTCAAATCATCTCACATCCAAGGTCTAAAAAAATCGACGCAAAGGTGTGTAGAGCACTTTTTTTGCCGTTATGTGCTTGCAAAGATTGTTCTCATTGTCTTTTTCATTTCAAAACGTCTATTAATAAAACAATAAAACAGAAAACAATAATTCTAAAACATGTGAGACCCCATCTCATCAACATATTTGGATGCAATGATTAAGTTAAGGACGAGATAACAACGTGACGTAATAAGTATGAGAAATTGGAAGAAGAAGCTCATTTCTAACTGCAATGATATAGATGACGGGATAGTATTCCAGGATTATGTTTGCTTGTCTCAACTAAAATTGACATTCAAGAAAAATTTGATGCAGGACTTTTGAGAACAAAACCTATTGAAAACAAGATATATTGTAGGTAAAAATTAAATACAAATATTACAAAAACAAGTTTGACACATTTCGTTAGAATCATGACTTATGTGAAGTGAAGACGATGGTCATGAAATCGGAAGTGAAGGATGGACGATCGATTATGTTCGGTTGTAAAGCGACAGCTGACGAAGCAGCTCTTTACAAGTGAAAAATACTAAAGAAATAACATCAGAGGAGAACAAAACAGGTGTGTTTATATGTGTTGTGTGCGATCTCTCACAGGTGGTGGTATCTCGTTAACACGAGGCCACATCGACTTTACGACCGAATCCACAAAAATCACTCAACCAATCAATTGACTATTGCGCATTGATGACTTGAGAAGATGCAGAAGTGCCGCCTCCCTGGGATAGACGAGCACAATCTGGATAAAAGCACCAGCCCCGCCATTGAAATAAGAGAATGATTCGAGGGCTCATAAGTGGAAGTAAATACATACTGATAAACATTAATATGAAGTTTCGGAAAGTATAATGAGTTTCAGAATTCACAAAATAAGCAAGATTTTGTACTAGAACGTGACAGGTGATCTGAAGGCATCTGCCTGATCGGGTGACTCATTTGTTGAATTCTCAAAGACAAAATGTCATTACGGCATTCCATTCGCCGTTTCTATTTTAGCGTTCGAAATGAGGAATCACATCGAAAAGAGATTTTACTAACTCTATCAGTGGGATTGATACTAAAGGTGAATGGAGATTATAATGTTGCCTCTATCATATGAACCCAATCTGTCAATCTTAAAAAAGCTTTCACTTTGCATTTAGCTTGCTGCAAAATCATCTAATGAAAAGTGTGATGAGGATGATTGATGACTGAACTCTCATTCAAGTACAATTTAGGAATATATTTATAATGCGAGTAATAGGTATTCGAATGTAATTAAATAGAATTTTTCATTATTTGCATGGACAAACATCGCTAAAAGAATGTGAAAAAAATGCATGACCGATCTGTTTTGAGATCGATTTTGAGAATTTCGACACTCCTACTCTGCTTAACACCCTCGGGCATCGCATTAGAAGAAGGCGAAATAATCTTTGCTACAAAGAAAATGTTTGCTTCTGTTTCTAACACCTGCATCACTTTAGAACAGAACTAATTTATCGAATGATTAGCGTAGCACCAGTAATATTCTCATTCGCTTCAGCCGGTTTATTAGAGCTGCACTCACTCGAAGTAGACCAGGAAAATTGCATTTTTCATATGGAGCATTTCCACCACTTCTAGTGAGAAAACAGTTGAAAATATCAACATCAGTTACCGTAAGATCTGAGTGTAAGTATGAGTAGGTAATCAGACTTTTCCGAAAAATATATGAAACCCTAATTGTTAGAGATACCCCTAAATTAAGACCTATATAGTTCAATCGCTAGAGAGATATATGCGCTTGCTACCTCTTGAGGCTGATTAAATTGATACCAGACCTGTTTTAGAGGATAACAACACTGATTCGATACACCGGCTGGCCTAACAAGTCATGGTACAGTCCAAGTACACACTCACTCATCGCTGCGATATTGATGAAGGTGAACGCATAGAGTTTAGCTAGGAAATGATCAACGTTAAACATTTTATTCCGCTGGATTACAAGTGTGACATGTTTTTCGCCCTTGGGATGACATTGAATCACCGACTTTGTAAACCACACCTCAAAATGCATGGATGACTTCATTCACTTATTTGCCAAGGGGAAAGCGATATACGGTCATGTAGTGCGGATAAAACCTTTGTAATTGCTGATAATAACGCAATGGTGCCGTTGGTTTGAAGCGCCTTAATCATGATACGTATATAGTTTTGGAAAAGTCGATTTTATGATGGCATTCGTCTACAAACCAAATGTGGAACTGATCTTCTCTTTGACAGAAGAGTATTGATAATAAATTATAAGCTATCATGCTTCAAATTAACTCTTCATGGTCAACGAAGATTAAAACGAGAGAAAAGGCACGAACTTATGTGTTCCTGCTTTGATAACTTTCACATGGAAAGATTCCTATGGAAACCATGCTTGCTGTTTTGTTTCGGTTTTACTTTATGAATATAATGACAGTTTTTGTCAAAAACTCAATCATAACATCCATTTGCCAACCAGTCAGCATATTTCCGTAAAGAAACACTCTGGTGCTCTTTTCGTTACCAATACGCGTAGGCTCTCCTGATCGGACATTTAATGGTCGTTGTGATGACTAGCTAAAATACAACACGCGGAGTCATCTACTACGGTCAATTTGTATGACCAATGACTTGCTTGAATACGTAAGTGACTAGGATTCACGAATCACGCATAAATCAGCGGAACCCAGTGCAATTTCCACTTGGCTGATAATTTCTTGTTAGACAGAATCCTCCTCCGCTAGAGTCTGGAAGGATGCGGCTGGTTCTCCTAGGCTGTGACTATGCCTATAGCAAGCTGAAAGTGATTATTAGTGCTGGTTTACTCTCAGCTAGCCTCCTGGGTGAAAATGCGGACCACCTTAATTAGCGATTCTACAAGGAAATAAAGTGCGTTATACATAGCACGTAAACACCCAGGAGCGTCTCCAAGTAATGAGACTTCGAATCACTGAAATAGTCATAGATTTGTAGTAGTAGTAGTAGAGTCACAGATTTGAAATTGATCCGAAAGCTCCAACTAATATGTGCAGAAAAAGAGCTTAGAGATCCAACAAACTTGAATTTCTTTTACTATCAGCCTAGTTTCTACTTCGAACTGCAAAGTAGATCGAGAATTATAACCACAAAAAATCCGAGACACGAGCAAAACTTGGAACATAGATCCAAGTTTTGTCCGCATCTCGGCATTCGTGTGGGAATTATCTCATTCAACTGATAGACATAATACGGCCATCTCATATGAAGACTTTTATACAGAAATAAACGAAAGAAAAGTATGGATGTGGGAAGGTTTCAAGAGAATGAAAAGAGACGAGAAAACGAGAAAATCTTTGAAACGAGGCGATTGCATCGAGGCATAGAATTGAATGTGGCCATGCCCTAAGAAAAAAGTACGGACATTTTAACTTTACATTCAATTTCCAAAAATGTCCTTTCCCATAACTACTAAAGTATTGGCGTTTTTTTCGACCGCTTCGTAGTATTTCATTTCTCCCGTCGTTGTGTTACAAAATAGAAAGTCACTTTCAATGTAGGAACAGACAACGTTTTACTAAGAATTTGTCGCAGAAGAATGATGTTGATCATTGCCGGAGTTTCTCCTTTATATTTTTAATTCGCCTTTGAATGCTCAACGCAGCCGCTTTTTCGGCAGGTGTCCTGCATGAGCAACATAAACTGTTGTCAAAAAACTGAACTCGGCTATGGCGTACCAAGGTAGCGCTGAAGTTAGCTGATATATGAGTACTATTTTGCTTCAGAAAATTGATTATGGAGAAAATGCACATCTTTGATTATTGATTGCAATCATATTGCAAAAACTACAACTTGCTACGAGTCACAAAAGTCAACATTCAAATCTTGATTGGCCTCTAAGGATTCACCTTGTTAGGTGGTGTGTAGCTCAGTGGTTAAAGACTTTATGTATTTGTTTCAATTGTGCAACTCGTGATAACCGTTTCCTACACCGCTGTGTGGACAGCAGACTCAAAAGACGACTTCATATGAACTTTGGCATCAATCAAAATCCTACGGAATTCTCTTGTTTAGCCCACACCATGTTTGTGACAGTGGTAGTAGTGAGAGTGGTAGTAGTGGTACTAGTGGTAGTAATAGCAGCCGTGGTAATAATGACAGTAAAGGGCAGTAGTTGTAGCAGCAGCAGTAGTAGGAATAGATGCAGCAGTAGGAATAAGTAGCAGTAGCAGTAGTAAAGACGGCGTCGTAAGGTCGAGTGGTTGTGATACTCGCGGCTTCCCGCGGGTGACGAACGTCTCATTACTGCGGCAGTCAATACCGATAGCCCCATGGAACGCCACAGCCAGGCTAGCCTCTATATTGCAAAGAGACGCGCTCAACCAGTATTCTACAATGCTCAAGAGGAAGTTAAAATTGTGGGATCCGCCTAGTGGAAAAAACATCATGAAGACGAATAATAAAATGAGGTGCAAAAGTAGTGGGAAAAGTAAGCAGAGGAATAGTACCAGAGATCAGCAGCAAAACAGCAAAGTGTACGTGTTCAAAAGTATAAGGCAAGGAATATCTTACCTATTGAGGTATGCTGATCTCCCCATATCTCTGAACACGTGTACTCGATGTAGAAGCAAGTGCAACATTAGTCATTAGTCGTAAATTTCTACGAGACCATAAACTCATGGCTCTACGTGTATGACCTCCCAGCATACTCAAATATTCAATCTAACACTGGAGCCCAACTCCAGTGTGTCCTTGTTAAACGTAACGCGCTTCATCGTTGCACGCTACTCGCTCGATTATTAGACGTCATTGCTAGACGCACCACGCTTGTGGGTTATACACGTGGAGAGTTGGGTCGATGGCTCCGTAAGGTTTATCTCCTTACTCCGGGTTTTACATGAAATATCACACATGTATAGAACTAGCAAGGTACATGCCAACAATCACGTATAAAAGTATTTCACGCTGATTAGAAGATTACTGATACAATTTCATGGAAATAAAACAAAAAAAAAATTTCAGTTTCATCAGATTTTATCACCATATAACTGCGTAGAATGGGTTTCAGTGAAGGCCATGAAAACACATTCTCAAACATGACAGGCGTAGTGATTACGGATATTACCTCAAAATATATTCAGTATTGCTGAGTGATAAGCAAAACTTTCTTCACTAGACGGACTGACAACAGAACAGTAGCGCCCATAGTGCAAAGGTCAGCACGGGAAACGCAAAAGGGTAAAATGATGGTTCCCATCTCATCTGAGTTCAAAGTTTTGCATACCACTCAACATTATTGCATGCATAGGTTTTTTGGATAGTTGTGATCCCGTGAATTCTCAAAATATTATTCGATTGACTTCCTTGGATAAGAAATTACGAGAGCACGCTTAGGCTTTGGCTCAAACAATTGACGGGACCACAATTCCTCACTAGCCTGGTATATATTTGTAACCTCATATCACCGCTACAAGCAATTGAATAGAAAAATCTACAGCTGATAATACCTGTGAAAGTTGATCCAATACGAACCCGTAACACCGATTAGTGGGTAGCGGGTAGTAGGGATGGAGTGAATAAAGAGTAGTGGTGAATAGTGGGCAGCGGGTAGCGACTAGTAGGAAGTGGGTAGTAAGTAGAAGGAATTGTACGTAGTGACTAGCGAACAGTGCGTAGTGATCAGTGAGTAGCAGTAAAGCGCCCCGTGGTGGAGTAGTCGTGATGCTCTTCGCAGCGCGCATGGGGCGAACCGATGCTTGCAACACTGCGGCAATGCGACGTTCAGAAGAGACGGAAAGACGATGTAATGTTAGAAGACCTGGAATCTGCACAGTGAAAAAAGCACCATGACGACGAATCAAGAAAGTAGAGTGGAAAAGTAGTAGTGAAATCATAGAGAGGTCTAGGAGTAGAGGAGAGCAGCAATGTAGTAGATTGTAGTATTCAGAAATATGGGGCGATAGATATCTTATCCAGATATTGACCTCACCATATCTCTGAACACATGCACTTGATGTAGAAGCACGTTCAGGACAGCACTGGCTGGTTACTAACTCTTACGAGACCATGACGCAAACTCTCTACGTCTTTAACGCCCAGCGTGTTCTGCCTATAGATGCAAGACGCTTGGTTACACACGCAGAGGATTTGAACCATGATCTCGTAAGGGTTAATGTCCTCTTCTGGGTTCTACATGACATATTACACATGCATATAACGAGAAAGCAATGTGTTAATATTCACGTGTAGAAGTGTTTAACGCCGATTAGAAGATTATTATTATAATTTCGTAGATATAGAACAAAAATTGCAACTTCACCAAATGCTATCACCATATAACTGCGTAGTAAGACCGATTAATACCTATTAAATATTTTCAGTAATGTTGAGTGATGTGCGGAACTTTGAACATCAGGCAGACTGGTGACAAAACAGGAGCGCCGCAATGCAATGGTTAGCTTGCGCAACACAAAGGTGAAATGCCGGTTTGTATGTCATCTGATGCTTGAGATTTTGCAACTCACTCGGCATTATTGGATACATAGGTTCTTGTGGAGAGTTGTGGTTTCATCAGTTCTGAAAGCATTTTTTTAGCCATTCTTTCAAAAAGAAAATTACAAAATCATGCTTAAGATTAGGCTCCAAAAACTTATGGAATCACACTTCTCACTAGCTCCGATATATAA
>JAHQIW010007468.1:173418-348743 GCA_019055375.1 Parelaphostrongylus tenuis | reverse complement strand
GTAGCTACGCAATGTAGATATCAAATCACGAGATATGGATATAAAATCTTCAATTAAGCCTCAAAAAAGCTGTTTTTCCTTAATAAACGTTTGTTTTGAGTGTCTTCTTGAGACCACGCAAAAACTTCAATATGCCTATATTATCTATCGAGACAAGTAAGTGGTCTGTTATGGGACTCATAGAGCCCAATACACGTGTTTTCGCGCTTGATAGCCTCGTCAGTTGGGCAGTTCCCTTCGTCTTAGCCAATTCTCTTGGTGGGAACTAACTTCCTTACATAGAGTAGGCGACGATGTACTATTTACACGTGCCATCAAGTGAAAGAAATAACTGGATAGGCAATGTTTTTACGCTCGATTGCTCTCGAATGGATTTGTGAATTACTATACTGTATGCTACCGTATGATTTCCTTCACTTGACGACACGTGTAAGTAGTACGTCGTTTCCTGCTCTATGTAAGAGGGTTGAGTTCCCACCAGGAAGATTGGCTAAGACGAAGGGCACTGTCCAACTGACGAGGCTGCCAAGGCCGGAACACATTGTATTGGGCTCCACAAGTGCCCATAAGAGGCCACATGAATGGCTCAAAACATAATTGTCAGGCATACTGTTTTTTAAATGATTTGTGATAACTTTTGCCACAAAGGAGATTGAAATAAACTCTCTGAGAGATTTTGCATGAGTTATACTATCGATTCACTACAAGCACTCTGGAAGAAGAATTCGTATGCTGAAGTTGACCATCTGAAAATATGTGATTATCATGTATGAGACTTCCTTGTCATTGTGCTGAAAAACAGAGAAGATAGATCAAGACACAACGGAGAAGACTAAGAGCATAAGTCATCATCCTCGGGCAGCGATTTGAACCATTGGATCAAAAGATTAGAGGTTTTTTTCGAAGTTTCGGAAATTGAGAAATGAAATGCATTGAGGATGCTTGGCCACACTTCGCACTTCCATATCTCAGGCTCAATATTTGATCTGATAGAAGACTTAAAAAACAAATCAGTGAGTGTTTAGATTGCTTTTCGATCAAAAACTCGCACAAAATGTTTTTTGATGGTCTATGAAAGTGTTTAACTCAGTAGATTACATGGTGGTGGAAGGTGAAACCACCGAGCCGGCAGCTATCGAGAATAAATATTGTATCAACAACTTTGCGTCTGCTCATCAAGGAAACAATGATCAGCCCCGAAAAAGTAAAACGAGGATTCAATTCTCGCATGAAATTCAAAGTTTTCGATGTCGCTCAGGATTATTTCACACATATATATATTATATATTCTCTTAGAAGGATATGACTTGTTTTGAGCCATTAAGTCTAGTGCTATATAGGCGCCTATTTTGTCCTATTAGGACTCATCAGTTGCGCCCTCCCTCAGTTCCGTCGATCCCTTGAGGCTAAATAATCCTTCAAAGGAATCGACGCCAATTAAAAATAATAACCCCACGTCGGATGATGGTATTACTTTTTCTTAGGCACTAGTAATCATTCGAAATTCAACGTTCTTATCGTATAGAAACTGACATATGCACTAAGAATATTTGACCATGTAGAGAAAATCATGGAGCATCAGAGAAACACAAAGAACCTAAATTTTTCTTTGCTTTCTAAGTAGGGAAAAACCTTAGTTGAAATCTTGACACTGAACATTTAGTGATCTATCTACTCTGGCAGTGGTGCGAAGGTAACATGTTCGTCGACGATTCCTCTATGTAAGTGGGTTTTGTCCTAAAAGCGGATTGGCTCATACGAAAGGCACCGTGCAACCGACAAGGTTGGAATGCCGATATAGAAGTTTTGCATTGTATAGGTGCCAATAAGAAACTTCATGGAAGGCATAAAAATCACTGTCTGATTTCACTGCGTCGAGTTTGAGATTTGTACAAAGCTCACAGCTGAAGACTGCTCTTGATAAGAAGACTGCAACAATGGTTAGGGATTTGTAGCACAATTAAAAAATGACGAAAGAGATGGCCGAATCACAAAGTCATTGCTCATATGAAGGGCTTGGTCAAACTTCCTGTTATTGTGACAGTAAAAGGAAAGCTAAATGGAGACGTTTTTAAATGCTAAGAAAACACCGAAAAATGATTCTATACTTGTACAGAAAAATGGAAACACTGACTTTATAAATTGGTAGATTCCGCATTACCGCTATAACGAATTCTGCTTCATACTAGGCAGTGAGTACATCTGATAAGTATCCAAGCGAGTAAGGTGGCGCACTGCAGAGGACTATTTCAATCATTCAATGCACTTTCTACAACGAGCACATAAAAGATGAAGTGAATGCACATTTCCGGCATGCAAGATCAGTTTTAAAAAATGTGAAAGATTTCAATTAAAAATGAGCACTATTTGGAAACAGAGCAGAGGAAAACTACATATTCAATACGGCTGAGTGATACGCGAGATCTGAAAGTCAGGCTGGAATTTGAGTTTCACCCATAGCGGAGGCGGGGTACTAACACCATACACCGAGGCCATTGCTCTTCTATAGTTCTTTTTGCAAAATAATGTTTGAGACCTATCTAGTAATTGATATTTGAGTCAAGATGTCATATGGTCTGTCACAGGGCAAAATTATAGAGCCCGGTACACGTGCTTTGACCATAAACAGTCTCATCAGTCAGACGGTACTCTTCGCCTTTTGCCGATCCTCCTAAAGTGCTCAGTCCCCTATACTAAGAGTAGCCGACGACAAACATCCTACATCGTCCATTAAGTGAAATTATCACCGAATGGACAGTATTATAATGATAGTCACGAGATATGTTAAAATTTTGAGCGTGGCCTCAAGAAAACACTTGAAACAGAAGGTTTAAGTCAGTCAACAACCAATCATCAATGGATTTGCTTTGGCAATCAGAAAAAATGGTACTGAGAAGCCAGTTAAATGTACAGTCAACATTATTAAATAAATAGTTATGACACCACTGCTGTGCTGGAAAGGCAGAATGGAAAATTCTTGCAGAAAAAAAGATTTCTGCGTAGGTTTCGGAAACAATGCTCTTCTCCACTACGAGGATTTAATTTATAGAGTGGCTTTCTCACGTCGGGAAACGAAGTTGACGAGCTTGTTAGGGCTGCGTTAATGCCACACAAGGATTATCGTTGATAAAACACTCACTGTTCTCATGAGGGCAATTTGTGCGTGAGGACAATCCATTTTTATTTTCCGTTTATCAACGAAACAGTTGACTAGTCGCATGACGAAAGACTCTCAGAAAAGAATCAGTGGTAAGCCTAAGATATAACAATGCTCGTAGGAAATATCAATCGCAAGTAAAATCTCAAAAAAGTTTGTAGCTTTGGACATTATGTTTTTGCAGCAAAATGTCATTCTGATTTCAACTAAGCAAATATATAGTCTTGTCTGTATTTGTCAAATCCGACCCATTGACGGTTGATTGTCCTGAAGACTCCGATACCTTATATTGCAAACAGTGATAGCAAAGCGAGTGCCTGGGTCTTACAGTGGTCAGCACGCGCTCCCGACATGGGTAGAACGCGGATTCCTAGAGCAATAATGATTTTAAAAAGCACTAACGCGACTGGGTCGGCTGATGAATGGTTTTGTCATGTCAGGTTGCGACAGTTATTTTCAAAGATGAAATATAAAGCTCTCGGATGTGAATAGTCCTGGTGGAATAATAAGAGAACGACCTTACCAGACATTTCTATAGGCGAGTGAATGCACATCATTTGGCTCTTATATCGAATCACATAGAGCGCATGCAACACAGTGGTTAGATGTGCTTCGCATCGCACACGAGGTCAGTGATTTGATCTCGCGCTCATGGCTCACCAAGCCATCCATCCCTCCAGGGTTGGTAAGGTGGTACCAGACTAGTCCCAGGCTTGTCTAGGAGGATAAGCAGCACTGACTTGGTTTAGCAAGAAGCCACCTCGAATCATCGTAAAGACCTATGCATTCAATCATCTCAAACGAAGTTAAAAATTGAAGACGAATACATGGCGCATCCCTCAGGGATTAATCAACGCCAAGAGCTTTATCTTTTGTCCTTTATTGAATCACAGTGGTCTACCAATGCGATAAACCGGTGCTGCTGTCGTTCTGGATAAGTCTAATACCAATTTTATGCATGATTAACATCGGGCGCGACATCGAGCTAATAACCGCGAAAGCCAGGGACTACATCGCCAGAACATCATAGTTCGCTTTCTAATGTACCCAGTAAACATATTCTTCGACGAGTTATGAATGGAAAAGTTAGTAGAACCGCAATTGCAAAATGTATCAAGTAGTAGCTAAGGTTGCATACGAGCACAGCAACTTCCATAGTTGACGGCTGCAGAACAGCGGAACGATTGGTCGAAAACTCTCATGGGATGTCAAGATGTTTCTTTACGGAGTAAGTGAGAACTTAAGTTATTAACAACACTTGATATTAGATGAAAATGCGTTCCTGATTGGTTTGCTAAAGCAGCATCGGCGTTCAAGTATGTGTTCGACATCAACAATTGCGTATTCTTTGGAACTTGAAGATGGCAAGCTCATTCATATAAACTAATGCTCACAAGCTGAGCGCGATTTGTAGCTATGGCGTTTGCACTGCCCCAACTCCGTTGATGCTCAGCCACAAATTTTCTTCTTCTCATCAACTTCCATTCATTTTCACAGAATGACTTATCTAAAATCTTGGCAATTTATTTCCACTTGGAGTTCCGTTGTTGTCTAAGTACATATACTTAATGAATGAGTAATTACTTTACCCTTGTGTCACTGGCTCAACTCAATTGTTTTCATAGGTCTGTTGAACATAGCAATTTGGCCAAGTAGTTGAAGTTAGCATTTCTTTTTTTCCAGATGTATTTCCTTCAGTTATCTATTGAATACTGGGTATGGAGACAAAGTCCTTACATAGAACTAATGAAAATTTTATGCAATAATGCAGGAATTGATAGGTTATCGATTGATATGAAATCTCGCTTTAGAACTTCTATATATTTCGATGGGCTTTGTCTCAAGCTTTTTCGAGATTTATAGGGTCAGGTTGATATACGTTTCGGCGGCATCACCATCATCACACCTACGCGCCTCATGTAGAAATGAAGAGACCCAACTGACTATACAAAGTTCAAAAAGCTGAAGACAAGCCTATCCAAATACAATGCAGGAACACGTCAATACTTTCTAAACATAACGGGAGGAAATGCAGAAATTATAGCTCGTGCGATAGAACTATCATTACGTCATTATCACTACTGATGAAAATGATCTCCACTTGCCTTTTGAAAAGGTCTTGTAATAGCGCAGCAGCAGCAAAAATAAAACCACGTTTCATACGCGACGCGCGCTATAAGCACATTCTTTTGATTTCTTTGACAATTTTATCTCCATATCGTAAAGATTTCTGGTCTTTTGATTTGTAGCTGCAGAAAGAGCTTTGTTCTATCGTCCTGTAAGCTAAAGTTTTCATTTTCTCTTTATAGTGTCAAATAAACTCGCTAGTGAGTCTGAGCTTAAGCAGACTAAGCCTATGCACGAAAGGCATGTTTAACGTGTAGAGGAAATTCTGTAGCAAAAGAATTGTTTGTTTTATCTCAAATTTCTGCAAAGCGGAAAGAATCTCGAAGTTATTATCGAAAATCGCTCGCCACATACTAGTTAAGTAGAGGCACCGCGCTGCGCGGTCGATCGACTTCTTATCATTCCATAGCCACTTACACTCTAGAGATAAGCAATGGGCAGCGTATGCGGGACTCAGTCTTATTTATACTGCCGTAGTGCAGTAAAAGAGTTTCTTTCAAGAAAGCAAGCAAAGTGATAAAGTCTCCGGGATTTCTGCTATCGAATGACTACAAATAGTCTGAGGATAACGATCTGTCCTGTGAAAATACGAGTTTGTGAACACTTTCATTTTCTCCGCAACAGCGCTGTATAGAATCCTTTAAAAAACAAGGATTTACGCTACCAAATAGAATACGCCTTTCGCGTGTAAAATGTAGAATTTATACTCTCACAGCTTTGTAAGACAATTTTTTCAAAAACAAGTACATCATCACACGTAAGAGGTGGAGAAATTGCGCTGCGCGATTGATGCACAGCCACTCACACATCTTAGCCGACAAGAAATACGCTTTGAGTGCGATACCCAATCTTCTTTCGGCTGCTACAGCGTAGTAAAATCATCTTCGGAAACGAAGTGCGCCATTGAAATCAACGAGACTTGAGTTATCTATAGATTTTGGAAGCTTAGGAGAAAAGCTGTGTCTCATGAAGAACGCGCCGAGTGTGAGACATAATGTTACTCTTACTGCGACGGCGCATTAAGGAAACTTTCCTAAAAATTGAAATTATTGGGATCTGAGCTATCGGAAGATCACGAAAACTTTGAAAAACAGAAAACGCGCTGCCTCCAAAAGGTTGCAAATGATTACCGATGACGGATACATCGGTAGGGCAAGCAGGTCTAGGCCAAATATAGGGCTCTTTGCGGATATACTGTGAATTAGTGCCTTCATAAATTTCCAAGAATTATATGAGTAGGTCGAGTGTATTTTCGTTTTATACAAATCCAGCTTTTCGGGGGCTTCTCGCCAATCAGCCGACTCAACAGCAAAGCGAAAGCTAATTTTTTGAAGCCGTGAACTGCGACCTACATGAACAGGAACAGTCAATCACGGTGACCGGAACGCCTAGCCATAGGGGTTAGCGCAGCAGTTCGTTATAGAATTGCTCTAGGGTTTCCAAAAATTGAGTGTACTTACTTACTAGGAATGGCTCGTGCTCACTGGTAGTGCGGGCCTTGGCACAGGAAAACTGTGCCACCTGGTTATTTTGTTTCCTGGAGTTTCAAGGCAAGCCTAGTCGGAGCTTCCTTAGATCGCCACCACATCAGAGCAGTTACCGGCCTTTGTGAATCAAAGTTAGATTACCACTTTGCAACTAATAGCATTATGACGGTAGTCACTTCCCTTACGTCTACTCTGAGCTGAGCTTTCCGAGTGGAAACGTCGGACTCCTTTTCAGTTTGAGTGGCCCTACTGGGGCGGGAGTGAACCATCTGCAGAGGGTTCAATATAATCGATGAACCATTTCTCACAATGAAAGCACATAGCTGGTCAATAAATTGCGGAAACAAGTAAATTATCAATAGATCCATCCTTTCTGGACATAATTTTTTGAGCATAACGGAACGCCGTTGATTCTGCGCTGACTGTCAAAATAGATTTGAAAATGTCCAACAATTAATGCTTACTATTACAAAAACGATCTCATTCCACCTGTCTTTTGACTTCAAAAAAACTGCCGCGTTTCTAAGATTTTAACTGTGTAACTTCTCTGGAGCCGCTTATATCTTAATTCAGCCGAAGGTATTCTTTTGGTCGTCTAATTGAATGTAATAAATTCTTCTACGCTCACACTACTTGAACTAGTGGAATAATTGTGAGAGTTGATAGTTTAGTGGCAGGACTGCGTTTACACGCGAATGATCCAAGTTCTCAGGCGCTGATCCGATTGCGAACTGAACTGACCACATCTTT
Source organism: Parelaphostrongylus tenuis (assembly GCA_019055375.1). Lineage (NCBI taxonomy): Eukaryota > Metazoa > Nematoda > Chromadorea > Rhabditida > Metastrongylidae > Parelaphostrongylus > Parelaphostrongylus tenuis. The sequence goes on along the minus strand of JAHQIW010007468.1, from coordinate 341,222 downwards.
TGCCCATTGAGGTTGAGGAATTGCTAGCAGATTGATCTGGAGCCAGTTCACTCAATTAGATCGATGAAGGACAGTCTCAACACGCTTATACACGGAATTTTAAGAAAATTGGCATAATCACCATCCGGCGACATTTATGATAGAGATAAATTTTATGTCTAGAACTGGCCGAACTCACATGGAAAGTGTTGAAAGACGCTTGCGGATGGCTAAATCCAGGAAGCAAACTGAATATTAGAATTTTGGAATCTTACGGCATATGATACACTATAAACTATCTAAAATAAGTAGGTAAGCTCTCGGTCCGCGTTACGTATGTTATAGTCTTTGGGTTTTCAGCAAAATTGCTCTTCTTAATTTTTTATATTCTTTTGCTGCTTTCTGACAGAACTTTGAACACACAAATAGGCTTTAACAGCGCTTGTAATTTTTTTTACTCTGTACTTGCTCCGTAGTCCAAGAATTTGAGAAAACTTCGCTTTTGCTATTTCTAAACTTCTATGGTATTTAATGTCATCACGAAGAAATTCAACAAACTGATAGCTTTCTGATGCAGATTATACTATTTTTTGGAAGATGCTCTTTTGTTATCTTTCCAAAATAAGAGGCGTTTGTGCTCCCATGTCCAATTTTTGACCAAGATTATCTCAACTAGTTAAAATCTTTGGTAGACCATGTGGTTGACTTAAATTTCACATACTACTCAAAAATCTAGGTCCTATGTGAGTCTAAAAACTCAAGCGACGTTGGGAAATTTTAGCCATTTATGATTAATACAAACCAATGCCTGTCCTCCTGGCCCTTCTTTTTCGCCAGTTCGAAGTTCCCTAATCGCCTTTCTTCAGATGTTCTCTTAATGTTGAATCGAGTTAGCCTCTAATAAGGATTTTATAGAGGAACCGCTCAGATAAAATCTACAAAAATACCGTGGTAAAAAATTCAAACCTAGCGTGGAGTGGTACTAAAGCTGCAATTTTCCTTTCTAAGACTAACGAGTTTCTGAATATTATTTGGAGACTGGCCGTGAGTTTTATAAATGATGCTTAGATTTTAGCATTGTATGTTCTCTTTTAGTATGTCTTAAGAAGAATATAATAGTTTAATTGGGAAAACGCGGCCGAGTGACTGTGATGTTCGTAGCATAGCGGTGGGAGCCGAACCACCTCCAACACTCTCCGACAATCAACAACGAACGCCTCTATAGAATCCACAGCCAAACTGTTTTCGAGACTGCAAAAAGGGGCTCGGGCAGCGAATTGGATTATAGATGTACTGGGATCCACAAGATAAGAAAAACTGTGAAGAAGATTTAATAAAAGCTCTAACAAATCAGTGGCATAATCTGCATAGTTTGAATCCCTGCTGACTTCCGACTATACCAAGAAAGTGTCTATTGGCTCATTTCCAGTGAATACCGTAAATTCAAGTACCACATCAGGATTTGCTTACTTCAGAGGTATGATGACCAGGCGTTCAAAAATTGTGAAAACACTAAGTTGAGAAAAAGCTTCTTAACACCCACGAAAATTCAAATTTTATGCAAATTTCACACAGTATCGGTTATTGTAAATTTATGACAGTATCTTAAGAACACTTCTATGAGAAACTCACTCGGCAACGCTAGTTATAAATTCACGACACTGATTCGTCGAAAGTGCGCGATGTTTCAGAGAGACAATGCCAAACCTTATACCGTAAAGAAGATTGGAAAAAAAGTTTGATTAATCGGAGGCCCTCGAGGTCTTGCCGCACCAATCCTACAGTCCAGATGTTGTGCCATCCGATTATGGTCTTTTCTGCTTAATGGAACATTTCCTGACTGAACACCGATTTGAGATATTTCATATAGTTGAAGGAGCATGTCAAGAGTTTTTTGATTCAACGCCCAAGACTTTCTATTTCGAGCAGATTCGGAAGCCCGCAGAACGTTGGCAGAAGGCTGCGGGCAATGATGATCTTTCGTTGAAGAAAAATTATTGTTATTCTCTATCTAGATTCTTGTATAACCTCTGAATTTTCAACGGTGTGATGGAAGTTTTTCCTCAACCTAATAATTGTAGTACTGGTTTTTTCTCGTTTCCAAATTCCGACGACCCAAAGTAACTGAGACTTATCAACCGATAACAATTATTTTTTTCACAAATCGAACGCAACCTAAGTAAAAAAAGTTGATTTGCGCAATAATAACTTCAATGGTAGTTTTTCCATGCTTCTCGGATTTCATATGGTGACCTTATCAATTGTTAAATCGATCCTCTTAGGTCATCGTATTATAATAATCACAACTAACGCTGCATAACTAATCATGCTTTTCTATTGTTGTTTGTATATAAATGTGCTCATCTTTGTGCCGATACAGATGTAACTATATCGTACAAGAAAAATTTGGTTCGCTCAACTTTAAGGTTGGTGTAGTTGCAATACGATTGAGGAATCCGCGAGAAACACACCTACACATCTTTATAGGTCGTCTTCATTACAACTTACAAAATCGTTGTCAAAGAAGCTTTTGATGAGAGTTCGACTGACAAATTGCTGTTTATCCATTGAAGAGTTTTTGTACAAGGAGAAGAAGCAGTCTTGACTATCAGGTACCCGCTTTCTGCTATCAAAGTATTCTGGTTCCCTTACGCTGACTGCGGGCTTTGTGCTACAACCAATAAACTTCAAAGAAACAAGTCACTCTTACTGATCGCTGGAAGCAAACATTTAGATACGATTTCACCTCATTACGACCAAAGTTGTGATAATTACCTTATAACCAATACCTTTTCCCGTTTTTAACACTTAGTCCATAAGAGCATAAGGTTTCCTGTGTTAAGAAATTCGCGTTTACTCGTGATCAGGTTGTTTTCACCATGCAGACAAACCATATAGGAACGAAAATTTTTGGTCAATAGTTTGGAGAAACAGGAACATCTCCTGTTTCTTTACGGTCGAAATTTCACAAGCAAATAATTGGTAATATCAGCAAGATTTTACAGTTAGAACAAATATGCATGGATGGCATTTACATAATGTACTGAATTTTGCAGTTATGAAAATAGTGCGGTTTATAACACAGAACTATACGCCAATAGGCAAGTTGACTTGAATCATTTCCGTTATCCGCACCCTGTTTCGACCCCTTGGGAAGAACGCATCTCGTGCATAAAGCTTAGAGTCAGCAGTCATTCGATAGCTCGAATCACGAGAATTTTAATGGCGTACTTTATTTTCGAATTGACCTATTTATTGCGTTATTATAGTAAAAACAAAGTTATGTTCCACACTCGAGCATTTTTCACTGGACAAAGCTTCTCCTTTAAGTTTTCAGTAATAATTGACAGCTCAAATTTCGACAACTTCATGGGTGTATTTGGTTTTCAGAAAAGCACTCCATTTTGTGTCATGGCAGCCAAAAAAGATAAGGTTTTGCGGATTTTGATCATTTCCGTTATCCGCACCCTGCTTCAACCCCTGGAAAAATTATCATGATGACAATTGATATGCTACCATTTGTTAAGCAAAGATTGGATACATTCCTCTCAAAAACACTAAAGCTGGGATGAGAGAAGTCGGTGAGAGCACTTTTGAGCTGATTACAAATAACGTTTTTGAATAAAGTTTTTATAATTTTCTCCTGCTGCTTCGGTGAGCGGAAAAGATGATAATCCGATGGAACAATCTAGGGTTATCCTATGATTGTGGATCCGTGACCCAGCTCAGTTCTTATGGAACTTGGCGAGTCGACTTTGCAATGTACGGAGGTCGGACGTTATCCCGAAGAAGAGCGGCGCTAAATCGTTTCACACGCATCTCCCGCGCGCTGCGGCCAACTTTCAGATTTGTTTTTCGTGGACGTTGGCATTCACTGTCTGTCTGTAATCGACCAGTCCTCAAAGCAGCAGACCCTGCCAATATTTGAAAATTAAGAGCACAATCTTCCCGTCATGGAACATGTGCGGTGGTTGGGCTGGCGTGCCATTGTTCCTAGTCAACCAGCAGGCCTGGCGCGTGTTGTTCTCGTAGCACACTCAGGTCTCATCGACAATGATGATCGACTTGAGAAAGTCGTGCTTGTGTTATGCCAGCATGACTTTCGCAGACAGTTACGCATAGCGCCGATGTGGTTAGTCAATGCACGAGGTGTTCATCAAGACATCGTTGCGATGCCCATTTCAATTAGATGACGAGGGATGTGCAACAGCCATGTCCAAGAACATTGTAAAACATCCTCCAGCATACCACATCTTTTTCGCAATATCTCGATTTGAAACAGAAAGAAGAATAAAACAATGGTGCGAATGGACTTTAGAACATCCCGATATTATCGTTCTGTGGGGCTCTTAGATCCATGGGATAATGTAGATTCAATTTGTTTATATTGAGAGTTAGAGAAGTCTTTGGACTTCATCTCTTCCAGCTATGTAGTACTGCTACGATCTGAGCATACTGCACTCGAAGAATTTGAGAGAAGCATGTACGATGTTGTGAAGCTAAAGTTCAATTAGAGTCGCCCTTCGCTAGCTATCATCGTTATTGAGTGGAAATTTCTCCATATGTGCATAGAATTTTCCACGAGGCGCAGCTGTTTGAATGGGAGGAAGTCTTATTCAGCTGCCACAGTTCATCTCGGCTACAGTTATCTTATAAGAATAGGTGATCAGCGGTTGATCAATAACCACCATAGCATCAGTTTCATCTTTCTACTGCGCCCTTTTTCTTTTTTATTAACGAACGTGATGTAGGATACTTACTTCTCGGCGTTGACGACATGCTGACGAGCACCTGTGAGCCCATACTCCACAATCGGTTATCTTTTTTCCTTACTGACGTTTTGAATGATGAAATAACGGTATTTTCCTTAGAGTAAACGCGAGCTCCGCAATACTTCATCTCGATACTCCATATTGAACGTCAGTGTGTGACCTTTCTGTCCTTTTGAGGTAATAGTGATGATTCTGGCGCCATCGCTTCTTCGTCTGATAGATAATAATGCGAGAGATTGAAAATATCTTTAAGACTCTCATTCCGCAACTGAAGAGTGAACTTTTATTCTCTTCACAAACAATCAGTGAAAGAGTACTCCATAGTATCCGGACATTATGGCTTTAGGAACTCGGATATTGAAATTTTATGTTACCTCTGCTTACATAGAGATTTGATGGAATGATGTTCAAGATTCAAAAATGAAGCCATATTTTTCACGTCCTTTCAAAATGTATTGTTTCTATCTTGTTTAGTTTGATCTGGTGTGCAGTTTACACCTATCACTGGTTAATTGCTATTTTTCATGCTCAAAAAAGATGCACCATTTGAATTTTTTTTTTACCTGCTTTCGAAGTAGTCCCATAAATCCATATGTGTCTGCGATTTTTATGAGAGAACAAGAATTATCAAAAATTTTTTAAAAAATAGGCAAAGAAGTTTCGAGAAGACATTTCTGAGGCTAGTCATACTTTTCAAACATGATAATAAGAGCAAAGTTCATTTCATTTTGATTAGTTTGAATGCTCACATGGCAGTCAAAGAATAGGTACCTAAAAAGAAAACTGTGGGAAATTTGTCCTATGACGTTGGTTATTTGCACTTTGTCGTTTGAATACTGAGAGACCGCTCCAATGTATGTTCTGCAATCAAAGGTTCTCGTGTAATGTCTATGACTAGATGAACATTCACTATCAGTGTTAGAGGCGCCAGATTTCAAAAACAAGATCATGGAAAAGTGTTCAAAGAGAAAAATAGCTCAGTTTTTAGTCTTAAAATACGTTTTTCATTCTGCCTGATAATCATTATTTGAGCCACGCATGTCCGTGGTCTGTCAATGAGGGCTGACTTATAGAGCCCGATACACGTGTTTCGATCTTGCGATCTCGTCAGTCGGGCAGTTGCCCTTTCTCGTCTTTTGCTAATCTCTGTGGGTGCTCCAGTCCCTACAATAAGAGTTAGCGACGACTTACGTTTTACACTCTATGTCCAGTGAATAACTCATCAAACACAGAGTGTTGTACACTCGATTGCTCGTGGCTAGTATATTTAATATAACATATCTTTCATTTGGAGTGTTTTCTTAAGACCACAGCTCAAATTTCAATATGCCTGATAATCTTTATTTGAGCCACGCATGTCAGTGATCTGTCAATGAGGGCTGACTTATAGAGCCCGATACACGTGTTTCGATCTTGCGATCTCGTCAGTCGGGCAGTTGCCCTTTCTCAGCCCTCATTGACAGACCTGACATGCGTGGCTCAAATAATGATTATCAGGCATATTGAAATTTGAGCTGTGGTCTTAAGAAAACACTCGAAATGAAAGATATGTTTTTCATTCTATTCTGCAAGAATTTTAGTGTTTTTACTGTTTCATATACCCCTAAGAGAATTGAGTGTCCCGGGTATGGATGAAACGCGGGTTCGACTCCCGTCTGAGGCCGTATTTTTGCTCATCACTCAACTCTCCTAAGAATATATGAGACTATTCAATGGAAAAAAAAATTTTTTTCAGCACCTATAGCAAAGCATTTTTACTCCTCACAATCATGAAAGCTTTTGTCGAAATCGTTGGTACAAAACTATATCCAGGAGGTCGTTGATGTTGCAGTATTTGTACGTAACACATACTCAGATTACCTACTTCAAATAAATCATTACTTCTTAACAACAAAATCCGTCAAAACATTATTCAGACGCTGAAGTGATAGGTTGGACTCATAGTTGTCAATTAGAAGCTCAGAGCTCAGAAAACAAGTGAACTAGTTTAACGGGTTTATTAACGACGATTTGACATTGAGTTCGCATATATTTAATCTATTTTTCTTCACATATCGTACTTGGGAAGCATATGGTGCAGTGGTTAGAGGAACTCTGAGTCGCGCACAAAGCCGATGGTTCGGTCTCTTGCCCAGGGTTCATCATACTTTTCAAACTTTCGAGATCGGTAAAACTGGTGCTAAACTTGTCTGGGAGGATAAATAGCGCTGACTTGATACATCGGTAAGTCACCGTAATGACCAGATATGCATTCAGTCACCTCAAACGAAGTTAAAATTTGAAGTCGAATGTATGGAGCATCCCTCAGGGAACAATCCATCGAAAGCATTGCCTTTATATAGTACCTAAAATCTAATTTAAGTGAAATCTTATCGTTCTAGTAAAACTTTCAAAGCACAAATTGATGTTTGGAAAACAGAGTGTGTTTTCTCTTGCACTTTGTATTAAACGGTGTTCAAACCAAACATTAGAACTTTCTCAGTACTAGTTTGTTTTATGATTAGGCTCATACCACGAGGTTGATAAAGAACTTGTTATGACTGAAATTTCGACGCCTTGCCTTCTTGAGAACCAATGATTCACGTCGCCTACTAACGGTCATTCGTCCTCGTTATGTGAATTGTCGTTGTTATTCAAGGCGAATCTCTAACGATGGTGCACCGCTCTAATAAAGAATCCCACACAAGGTTTAGTCTGAGTTTAGTTTAAGTAAATCAATACTCCAGTAGATTGAAATCTTGATTAAAATGCTACCTCAATTTTGCTAACGAAAGCCCTAAAATGAAAAAATTAACTGGAATTCTCATTTCTGCTCGAGATCAAAGATTTTAACAAACCTACATTTGCCAATAATCACTACTTTGGAGAGTTTATCGTTCAAAGCTAACAAATCGGCACGAAGTAGAAATAATTATAGTCGAGTGATAGTTTTAATTTCGAGTCAAAATCTCAATGAGCGAGCCAGATAAGAACACAAAGTAAAAGATCTTCCTCGTTTTATAAAACTGATGCCATCTTACCCTATGTCGTAACAGGAGCAAATTCTTAGGTGGTCTTTGAAGAATAAAATAAATAAATAAACCGATAAATTTTCTTAAGTAGCTGCTTTGAAATTGTCGCTGAAAGTTAGTTTTGGTGATCAAAAGTCGAACAGAGGATTAGATTATTTCTTGACACGGAACACTGAAAATTGTCGTTTCCTATGGCTGAATCGTAGACTGTTTTCTAACCCAACCAATTCTTTCCACGAGCCTAATAATATTAGCTGTTTTAGTAATTTCTTTTCTGTCTTTTGATGACAATCTTAGCTTTCAAAGTTTGCGTTTTTGTTTCACTTTTCGTTATATACTTGAATGGGGCAAATAGCAATAAAGGCTTCAATAACCGCCCGCCACGAATAGAAGCACCAGTCACAGCAAGCTGTCAATGGGCAGTTAGAAATTCGAAGGGAAAAAATCCACTACAAATTGAACTGCTTGCACACTTGGATCGCTAATATTTACGAGTCGTACCTATCTTAAAAACACTTCGCAGGTGTCATCACTTGTACTAAGTCAATGTCGCCCATCATCATATTCTTCTTCGAGCATAACGACGTTCAAGCAAGAATTCCGCACAGCCGGACATATTTTTAGAGTAATTGCATCCTTTCAAAAAAACCCATTCTTAAGTTATTCTCAATTTTCTGCCTCAAAACTTTTTCATAGCAAAGCCGAGCTGTCTGTCTATACTTTTCGCTATTTCTTCCTCTTTTGAATCCACTATATGCGATGATTTTTGAGGCAGTGAGCCCGACTCAATGTTCTCTGATATCCCTTGCCCTCTAACAGAAAATCTAGACGTTTCTGTGTGCTGATTATAGTTCGGTAGTTATTGCTCAAGTGCTGGCTTGTGGAATTCCCGATGTGACTAGTTTGTTGGTTCATGAATCGCTGAATACCGATGTAGTTGAATAGCTGGGTTAAATGAATTTGCGCAGTATTTATTGTTCATCGCCAACTTTTCCTGAGGAGTTTGAGCATCGTCCATTTGCAGAGCAAAAGTTTACGAAAGGGAAAGCCAAAGAAGGTACAGTTATGAGGATGAACACGGCATGAAAAACGTTCCATCCTCCCACCCTCCTTTCAGTAAGTGAAGGGTACCCGAAAATGTTGCATATAACCAAGCGTCTGGAATCAAGTTGGGACAATATGCAGAATTGAACTACCCGTTATATCTCACAGTTTTTTATTGAAGAGCCACAACACGAAGTTCTTAAAATAAAATTCAGTCAACGGTTAACGTCTTGATAGATTTCGTCTTCCTCAAAGCTTGGGCAGATTAGATTGCCTACAACGTTGTCAGCCAAACACCTTCCTCACTTCGACACAGAAAATCACCAAACCTGCATTTCAATTGCACTAGGGGCTTAACAGATTCCCCACAGATTCAGCGCTTTCTATGAGTCTTTCACAAGGTTGTTCGAGTGCAAACCAATCGTATAGAGCTCATTTGGACTGCCAATGCATCAAATCACGCATGATAACGAAACATTCCACCTTATTCGCTCTTGGATTGATGGAGTTTAAAATAGAATGCTTCGAAAATCTTACGCGCTGAGGCTTCGTATTCCTGGGCGAGGATGCTAACTTCTATTCCAAAATCTTCTTGGTTATGTGTTTGTGTGCTATGTGAGCCTAATGGGATTATTGGTTCAGATGCACAGTAGGTGTTTTTTTTTACATGCACGCAAGTGGACTATCCTTTTCGCTGATATATCCGTCGCCGCACGCTCAGAGCATATTACACAGTTTTATTTAGTATATAAACATTTATGGAAGCGGTTGTGCATTAGTTGGCACCTCAAAATAATTGGAGGTATTGAGTTACTGATACCAATTTCGCTAAGCCATCTTATTTCAAACAGTGTTCTATGGTCAAAACTGCTTTGTTTGAAGGAAGAGAGAATTAATTAGGACCGAAGTTCTGCTGGAATTATCGTTTAGGAGGCGTTATTCTCTAATCCTATCCCAAGTAACTAGGTATTCGTAGCGATTGGAAATGACTATTCACTAAGTCAATTTCTAAGCTCCTATTTTCTGTTCGCTTTCCGAGTACACTGATGGGTGTTCGAAATGTTTTTTTCACATGGGTTTTTTTTTGTACTTGAAGAGCGAGAGGAGAGGTAATGAACCAGTAAATTTTTGTCACATCAACAAAAAACTGCGAACAACATTGATTTTGATAAATGGTCGATCTTGGAAACTGCTCGCTAACAGCTCACTTAGGTACTGATGAAAAAATACCCATTCAGTGAATTGTTATTCGACGTCTAATCCTTTATGAGTAGCGATGTATCCTCAAGGGATCGGCTGAACCGAATGGCACTGTGCTATCTAAGAGCTTGGAAGAACGGAACGAGTCGTCTAGTACTGTATAAGTGCCCTGCCAGACCTCACAAAAGGCTCAAAGCATACTATGTGATTATCTGGTGGAAAAAAAGTTTTATCAAATTCTTTAACTGACTGAAGTAGAAATGTAGAAAGTTATTAATCTAAATGGCTGTTTCTCACACGACTGTTTTCTCTGAATAGAAATGGATTTGTGAAAATGGGTAGTAGAAACTATGTTCTAATCATTTTATGTTATAGATTTGAGATAGGCGTATTTCTCTGCGAACATCAGCCAACGTCGTTTTTATAACATCACAGCTTTTCTTTTGTCGAAAAAACAAAGCTTTCATGTAATCTCAATCCTGTTCAGAATTGTTGAGTACTTTGGCATCAAAGAAAACCACTTTCGCTGACCACAGCTGATTTTGACCATTTACATCACCAACGACGATCATCTTCCACTTAGTACCAATCATCTATTGCGTCACTCATGGGTTGGAATGAATCAAACGAACCAGTATGAAAACATTTTTTGGGTAAAGATTGATAGTTCCCTCCTAGAAAAATGAGGCTAGCGATCGAAAAAATTGATGAGATCACTTTGGAGTTGACTGATTCAGTGATTTTCAAGAATGTTTAAAGCCTTACCCGAGATCGGTTCGACAAGATCATGCACGCGTGTTTCGGAGGTCTCGTCCTCCTCATCAGTGTTTTCATTAAATTTTTTCCTTCGCATATGATGCTTCAGGTCGTGAAAGAGACGATAATGCGTTGGAACAATATCAGCGCTATACGATGGATATCGTACCGTTGTCCATCCCAGTTTTCCCAAATTGTGACGAGTCGACTTTGCAACGTGATGTGGTGCATCACTTTGGAAAAGAGCTACATTGAGTCGTTTTGAACGCTCTTCTCGCACTGCTGCGGCCAAAGTTTGGAGTTTTTTCTCGTTGACATCGCTATTAATTGTCTGCTTGAGTCGAGCAGCTCTCAAAGCAATGTGTGTACAGTGGTTCCGATCACAAAAAAAAAACCTAAAGCATAATCTTCCGTGCGCCGAACTTGACCTTTCATTAAACCGGCGGATCTTTGTCGCGAGACGAGACCACTGTCCATTGACTGAACTATTTTGGCCCTCTAGAATCTTTACAGCAAACCACTGTTTGCCAGTGCGATTTGGAACAGTAGAAAGGAGGATTGTAACAATAGTGCGAAAAAATCATGGGATAGCCTAATAAATATTGAAAGTACTAGAAAGCCTCAAAATTCACTGTTTGAAGAAACCATTTTCAAGCTTTGACGGCCTTTTGGTGAGTAACATTCAAAAGTCTTGGAAAGGTTACTTTTCAATCAGAAAGATGGCACCGAATCGGCTAACGCAATTCGTTTTTTTAAAATCATTAGGAACAAAGCTTTTTCCTCTTATTTATTTCAAAACTGTACTTGGTTTCTGAAAAAGTTTCCTTACTGCACTGAAGCAACGACTATACTGAGTTCATTCGGTTCGTTTTATAGAGAGTATTTTCGTTTTTTATTCAGAATCTTTCCTTTGTTTCCCAAAAATTTGTGGGTTTTCGTATAGGTTTTGTAAAAAGCCTTTCTTCTGTCGTTCTGTTTATCAATGTTGCGAAATCTCATCCACACACTCTAGGCGACAAAATTGCACACCGAGTGTCAAATTTCACTTTATTTTCGCTTCCATAGCGCAGTGAAGACGCCTTGTCAGAAACTAGGTACGGAATCGAAATTTCCAGAATTTACATTAACAAATGATCACTAGAAATACGAAAAAAAAGGTGAAGGTTTTGCCTTCAAAGTGGTGAAAAATGGATTGCTATTTTTTGAGTACGTGATGCTCAAAGTATTTTCTGAAAAAAAAGTTTTTTGTCACGTCATGTCACGTGACTCCCTTTTCCATTTATTCCGCAAATTTCAGTACTTCTTACTTTTCAAAATCAGAGGTGACTTTTAGTTGCACAGCATGTTCTTCCAAATAAGTGATGTTCAGATTGCAGACTATGTCACCTCATGCTTCATTACTTGCTACCCACGGTTTCCATGAAAGCGGTAATATTTTCAAGTATCTACAAAAAGGCAATAAGATGGCAATGATTTCAGGCATTTCTAGAACAGCAATAAACATCGACAATTCGCTGAAATTGCTCGCTTCCCACTAAAACACCATCAACTTGCACCATTCGACGTGCCTGTAGGCTCAATCACTACATTACAGAGTAATCAATTCTGTCCTCAGTAGGAATTTGTTTTTTTTTTCAAACAATCCAGAGTTGGATTCAAAACTAAAAGCCTAGTATTTGAATAAATTCTTGTATTGATAATAGCAGAATACAAGACTAATATATAAATTATATGTATATAGTCGCCACGCCGCCCCATAATTGAAATCGGACTGACAAGATCAGGTGCCCATATCTGTTTATTTTACGATGCAAGCTTTTGTGGTCGCATTGAATCTAATCCAGTCATGGACTATATGAACGGTGATTTACTTAGCCTAAATTTTAGACAACAGTTTAGTTTGTAATGACGCAACGGTCGACCTACCGAAAACAACAAGACTTTGAAATGTCAAAATTTTCCTACATTTGAGCCGAAAACAGCTAACACACAAGGTTTGCATTACTTATTTGAGGCTCAGTGTTTACAATCAGGAGATATTCATCAGTATGCAGCCAGTAAAGATTTCCGTTCACACGGTGCTGGAGAAAGGTGATTGAAAGGTCTTCGCACCTAGTTCCTAATCGTTTTGGGGAATACGCACTGTATTCTTAGAAAGCAATAATGAGGACATTTGATGGCGCTCTATGTCTGCTCGCTTAAATGAAAAAAGTCAATTTCCCCAATTTGACGATCAACAATTCCTATTCTGTGATATATCTCATCTCTCTGGAATGCTGATTCTGAGTTCTCCCGAGTTGTCCTTGTAGTGGACCGTCTGCGATCAACAGAAGTAGAAGCGATGGGAAAGGCAACAGTGACAACTGCAGTGAGACGGTTTTCCACAAATTATGCACAACGCTGGAATTACCACAACTTGCACTATCGAATGGCTGCTGATAGCTTAAAAGAAGAGTCTGTCCTGCAGGAAAAAAGAGTGTGTGAAGCAAAAACGTTTTTTTTTTAGTACAACAAAAAAGCGGTTTTTTCAAAAAATGGCTATGTAGCGCATTAGCCAGAAATCTGAGCTCTCCAATAATTATTGACACTCTTATGAAAAATTCTTGGTCAGCGAAAGGGGTCATTTTTTCACTTGACTCCGCATAACGGAAAAGAGCCGAATGTGTAGGTGTGCTACATTCCTTCGTAATGCTGACCGCTTCGTAATGTTGCTCCAAGTTAACACTAGTTTATTCTTTCTTCTTTCTATTTGCCATGAATTTTCCTCAGATTATTAGCATAATCTCCTTTATAAGAGCGTCGTTAAACTCGTCTTTCATAGTGAAATTTCTTGAAATGATCTGTGGGAGATGAACTTCGATCAAGTCGACCATCTTCCCCTACGATTGAGCCCTAGGTATCCTCCAAACTTACACTCGAAAGCATAAATGCAAAATATGTTGCTCGAAATGACACTGTTGTTCTTAGCGTGCTTCCAGTATACGCGAAGAACTGGAGAGGTCAACTGGAGAGGTCTCTTCAGTGACAGAAATGAAGACTTCACAAGTGATCGAAGTTCATTCTGATGCCTTCTGTATGATGGAGTCTTCTTGTCTTCATTTGAGTTCTACATCATCATTACATCGCTTGCGAAATCTATGCTCAATTACGTTATTAAATTCTCAAAACACACGTCAGCAGTTGATGGCTTACAGATCAACACACCATGTCCGTAATACAGAACTCTCTCGAGAGTCGATGACTTCGATACGCACAGAGTCTGTTAAGTGGATTGAGTAATGGCCATCACCAAGTAAACAGGGTGTCAGATGATATTCTTTTGGAGCATACGTGGTCAAATTCATAACTCAACAACAAGTCAAATTCATCAACGGCGTTTATTTTGAAAAACGATCATTATGACTAAAGTTCCCTATGTTTAATGTTCAGCAAACAATACAAGTGACGGAGCCTTACGGCGAAGGCTCGGTGGTCGGCCAATGTGCTTTGTACTTATCATAAGCCTATAAGCTTAGCACTCTTCATGACTGGAATAACAGATATTACAAACATCAACAGGCTTAAAGCATGCCAGTTTGTATCAACGTAGAGATTTCTGTAACGAGCAAACTCCAATTTCATTAAGGATCTCCTTCTCGGCTGCTTGAATTTGATAGAGCTGGAAGAAGAGCTCTTCAATTGAATGACGGCTGCACTTCGATGAACGTCCCGAACTGAAGTAATATCATTTTAGAAACATAAAAGAAACAATCCCAACAAAGATTAATGACATAAAACATCGTTATCTGATCAATTGATCAAATCATAAGTCGCCATGTTTATTTTAAGATTCATTTTCATATACTTCGCCTAACGCCAATAGTTTAGACATTTCTACCCTTCCACGACCTTATGCATCGGTTCCGGTACGTATGTCGTGCGTGCCGTCCCGTTAGAAGAGATTTCGATGCATGCTGCGATTGATTAGCCTAACATCTTTATATCCTGTCTTTTTCTTACCTAAAATTACATTTCCTTTCAAAAAACCTGGAAAGAGAACCATAGAAAATAACAAGGGCCTCAGAAAACTAATTTGCCGATTTATACAGATTACTACTAACTAAATATACGCGGATTTCAGCGCACAAAAACTCAAGTGCTCAAAAGGAGACTATTCCAATGCGGGCCATTCATGCTGTGACTGGTTGATTATGAGAAGGTTCAACTATGAGAATTTGCTGATATCAAAGCTTAATTTGGACGGCTTGCGGGCGGTTTTCACTTAAGATCGGAATTTACGGCGTTGAGGGCGTAGCGAAAAGAAACATTCAGTTATGGAGGGATTTATGGTCACACTGCTCTCCATGCATTCAGATCTTAAGTATAGGTGTCTCAACTACCTAAGAAATTTGATAGGACCCATATCAATATATCAACTTCACTGTTCTGCATAAGCAGACACTGGAGGTTGTGCCGTTTTATAGGAGACCATGAATTATCTTCAAATAAATTGGGACATTTCCGTCATTGCAAATACTAATTCACTATGAAATATTAATGGCACTAGTTTTGTAATGAGCACATATTTTCGCAATCTTAGTTAGTTGGATGATTTCAAGTTTCTTTCATCAATCATTTTCTTTACATTTATATTTGTGATAATGTGAGATGTTCAGTGAGATTTCTCTATTTCACATCTCCTACGAACCTTATGTATCTCCAGACAAATAGGATTTCACATACCACTTGCATGGCTCAAAAAAAATTAATTGTCACGAATACAGAGATTTTGAGTTTGGTCTTAAGAAAACACTCAAAACAAAATGTATTACACAATTGACGATACCAACTAAGAGCAATCGAGTATACAACACTGCCTTATCAGTGATATTTCACTTGATGGCGCGTGTAAATAGTACGTCTGTGCCTTCTCTATGTAAGAGGTTAAGTTCCTTCTGAGAGGATGGGCTAAAAAGACGAAGGGTCTGCCCAACTGATGAGGCTGTCAAAGCCGAAACATGTGTATTGGGTTGTAAAAGTGCTTTAACAGACCACATGCATGGTTTAAAAAAAGTAGCTGGCATGTTGAAATAGGATTCCTTTTCATTCAACCGCTTCTAGAGGTGGTATGATGTCATAAATATACCCACTGATGTAGAGTGATGTGCAAAACTTCCGCATCAAGCGGAAGTTATACCTGGATCTCATTCCATCCGGGAGCGCGTGCTCTAACCCGTAACACTACTGACGCTCGTTCTGCTCACCACTCTGCATCACTGGCTTTAATTATCTTCAAACAATTTGATTTAACTTATCCGCCATAACATAATGCCGTCCCACGAGTATAATACAGAGAGGAGTTCCGCATTATGACAAAATGCCCAAAACACCTCAGGAGCACAAACGGAAAAGTTTTATACTGAAGAGGACAACGCAGAAGCAAAGACCATCTGTCAAATCTTCCCAGAGCATGAGTATCTTTTACAAAGTCTTCGTCTTCATAAGAAATCGTGGAAATTCTCAAACGAAACTTTGATTGGATCGCTTTGGTGGTTACTTACTTCATTATGGAGTTTATTCGACAAAAAAATAGAGGCATCTTTTACATTTCTCTTCTACTGCTTTCCTTGAGCACAAAGAGGTGTTTGAGCAAGAGTTCTTCTACTTCACGCTGAGCGTAGTGAATTACAACGCTAAGAGAAGGCCTTCGATGAAAATTCATTGGATTACGAAAACACCGCATTCAGAAATCCAGGGATGACTATGACTTTGTGCTAAGAAAGCTTTCCTCCTATGTTCATTTCGCTCATTCCCCTTTCCATCACACCAGCACATTCTACCCGGATATTAAATGATGAAAAAACTACATCCAGGTATATACGCCATATATTGCATTCCATTTTGAATGTTATTCATCACTGCATCGTGCGTGATTGACTACTCAACAAACAGCTCATGACTTCCATTACCGATTTGACAGCCACTTCCAGGTCCCAGAACACCGTCGTTTTCTTCGAGCGCTACGGCAACATGCAAGACCTATATGAAGAAAGAATGTTGAGTCAAAATAACTCCATCGCTCATGATATTTCTTTATCTGAACTCTCTTAGGATACTATTTTGATGGAAACTTTCCAACGGTACATGTTGAATATCATAAAGTCACACGAAGACGAGAAGAATGAAGTCTGCACACAGACACGAAGTACATCCTAATGACTGCGAGTAAAATCAGAGATCATTTTCAATTGCTCGACTCAATATTGCATCATATTTCAGTGATATAGCGAAATTAAATTCAGCGAAAGTCAGGAAGAAAAATACTCTGTAGATACCACGGCTGTTGGCTCACAAGATTTTACCTCTCATTTAGAGGACGACTAATGGACAAGGAAGTCAGCGGAACTAATATTTCAGTGCTCAAAAACTTGCCTTTTTTGCTTCTCAACCGGCTTTTTTCAGTAGTTCGTTTGCTAATGATGATACTTCAAACTGAGCGCCCTTACTTCCCCTACAAAATGCTTGCACAAAATGAAACTGTCAGAGCTTGATGTGTTAATCGGAAAGTTTTCTTGTGCTGGACACATTCCACAATTTTTTGCAAATAGTAAAACGTGGCATCAATTACGATTTTCTTAACTACAATAAAGTCCGATTGCGCACTTTTTCGCCTCTGTCGAATTGAAACTTAGGTTCGACCCGTTCAGGACCACGTGGATCTTATGTGACTTACGTACTGCCGCTCCGGTCGTCGCACGCGTGCCGCAGAGAACAAAGGGATTTAAGTTGGCAAACTGAGGTTCTGAGGAGGCATGATGACTAGTAAATAATAGAATATCACAGAAGGGACGAGGGAACTTCTAGTGCAATGAACGTCCGTATGCCGAAAAGTCTCTTATATCTAACAAGAAGACCACATCCTTCCAAGAGCAACATGTTTCTAGTTGTTATTGGATATGTTCTTTCTTATTTCATTGACGCTTCTGCAGTCATCTGTAGATTGAAAGTTGGTAGATTCAATTCTGAGTGTGGTTTGTAAAAAAACTTTCGTCTTTCTTTTAAAGTTTTTTCTTCTGATTTCACAGTGAATGTCTTGTATTACATAATGGAGTTTTATTCTCAAGCAAAATTTGTCGCATAGAGATAATTAATAATCAGAAAGTCCCTGGCTTTCCAACAACAAAAAATGGTTTTGCACATTCTTGAAGATGGTTTTCAAAACTGACTCAAATGTGGACAACTTAAGAAGGTTCAGAAATTCGCCCTTATTGTGACTGTAGTTGGTATAGGGCATATTTTTTGAGCTGTCGAACAACTGCATCGAACGTCACGATAAAATAACCACCCACGTAGATATTTCAAATGAAAAGATAATGCAACTCTAAGAAAGCTTACGTTTTCGAAGATGTGAACAGTTCGTACGATGGTACATCCCTTTTATTCCAACGATCAGTGAAAGTCATCTGGGACATGCCGAGCACACATAGTGCGCACAGAACAATGATCGCCCTCTGCATCTGTATTAGAAACAGATTAGATCAAATGAAATGACAAGTGAAAAGCATGAACATATAACAGCCAGACTGCAGAAGGCAATGCTTTCCACTCAGTAGTTTTAGGAGGGTTAGAGGGACTATAGAGGACATGAAGGGATATGAGACTACGGTAGCTGGAATAATGACTGGTTGTCGAATTTTTTGCGAAAGTATTTGACAGGAAATATGGAAAAATTGCGCATGACTGAGGTCTACAGCCGAGACTCAAGAAAATCATACCTCGTTTTTTCGTCGGTTTGCTATTCTACTGTAAACAGAGCTCCAGGAACGTCGTCTCTTCACGAGTGTCGACCAGAAATTGCTGCCGAACAGCGCCGGTGAGTGGCTCCGCCTTTTGTGGTGATGTCACGGCTAAGCGCTTTTCGTCACTCACTATTGAACTAACATCTAAATGAAAAGATTGCAATAAATGTAGCGAAGGAAGTTCCTCGATAAAAAGTATTCACACTCGGAAGTGGTATGATCAGCAAAACCGACAACCATCCGCAGGACCGAATGGAAACGACAGCGTGACATGTGGAGAAGTAGTGCCGTAAATAATCTTTCGTTTTGTGCTTTGAATACACTAAACTCAAAACTAGTAAAAGATCATTCATGTACGAAGACGACTTTTATTTCAACCAAGCCGTGTAATAATAATGAACTTAGTAGCGCGAAGAAATCTTTTCTTGAATCTCGGTACTTCTTTTTTTGCTTTGAGCTAAAATTTTTCAGAACTGTAACTTCATTGACAGTAATAGAACCAACTATGAAGATTTATCAGAATAATCATAAAGATTGATCCTGTAAACTAAGGACTATTTTGCAACTTTGGCAATGATTTCAATTTTTAGAGCTAATCCCTTTATTTTTCAAAATTTTCAATTGTGACGCTTTTGATACATGAGCAATTATTTTCTGAAAGATTTAATAGCATAATTTCAGCATTCTGGTTTTAATAACAGAAAGTTTTCTCGTAATTGTGGCATTCTAAATACGTTTTAGTTTATTTTTGCAAATACTTTTCAATATTTGAACATTGATTTCGAATATGTTCACCAACATCGTATAACTTGGCAAAGCGTTAGCCGAGTTTTTTCCGCGTTGCACTGTAAACAAAAGTTTCTATAATATGATTCTCCTTTTTTCAATTGTGTTGACAAGCAAAACCAAGGTTGTACCTAGGCAACTTCATTATTCACGAACGCTGAAGTTTTTTGCCAAGTTCGTCCTCTTCGAGGCATGGAAAGGATGTGTAAACTGCAAATCAGTCAGCGAAATTTCTCCAAAATTTCACTGAAAAAATCCGGCACCAAACTTCCAGTCGCGCTGTAAAAAATTTCATCTTATACTTACTGCCTTCTATGAGTTTCACGACAAATGATGATCACCAATCGCGCGGAGTCCATGTTGGTGAGTGATGTGCCACCATCACTTCGAAAATTCAGTTTAAGATATGGAGTAATCACACAAGATAAGCATCGCTCTCTGTGAATCACTTTTAGAATACGAATTGAACACATTGCGAAGTTTTTCGAACGCTAAGGTTTCAGACTTCCATCTACTGTCCATTTTTTATTTGAGTAATCGTGGGTACAAGGCCACCTAAAGCTCCAAGTTTTGCTCGTATCCTAATAATTTTGTGGTTGTATTTCTCCTAACTCTGTTCAGTTGGCGATGTTCTCCACCACAGTGTGATATATTGAATAATTGTGACTCTGACTGGAGCACAATGGATACGTGATAACGGTAATTGAAAGTGAAAAGAGAAATATTAACCGGGCAGTTTTTTCTTTCGTTAAAACACTAATTGCTTTCATTATTATAACACGTTCTCATTTACCTCATTAGAAAGCGAAAGTGCATCAGATTTCATAGTACTTTACTACAAAACTGAGAATTATAGCTTAGCTGATTGAAACGGACAGTTCTCTTTCATCATTAGACGTATCATTGTCCTGCCAGCACTAACATTGACATTCATTTCACGCTTTTCTAGGCATTTGGAGCAAAGTCTAATAATTACATCATTGGGTGATAAGCTTTTTCTGTGTGAATTTCCACTCCAATGGATTCAGCTCAATGCGACCATAAAGACTTATTTCAGAAGAAGTTGCTGCAGTTAATCGTTGACTCGAATTATACCGGCTATGAAAAAGTAGAAGGCACTGAAACATTCTACAGCTTAAAAATTTATGTAATGCCTAACATATCAATTATTCAAAAGGTCGAGTCTTACTAGTACATTAGTGTCCCAAAGGGGGTAGGCACATTACAATACTTCTCCAATAATCGTAAAGTACATGATAATCGTGGGACCATAGTGGAATTTTCTTGGTTTGAAGTAGTTGGTTTGTATATTGGCACGAGACAGGAAATCAATGCCCTAACCAAAGATAAAGGGTGTTTTCCCAATTGTCATACTTCTGACCATGCTGGGCAGCATTTCGCGATTTTCAGAAAGTTGTGCTGCTGCTTATCTATGGGATAAAAGACGAAGGGTTAGGCATTTATCTATCCATAAACAGTGTAGTTGTGATTGAGTGCATAATTGGCTGATACAGCCTTTCGCAGAAACCTACCGATGTATCGAGTCATTCCTTTTTAACCCTTACCAGACAAGTCTAACACTATCTTGCTAACAGCAAGCGGATGAAGGTTTTGGTTAGAGTCAGAGGTCAGAGAAAAGGGGTCCAATCAATAACTATATATATATATATAATATATAATATATATACATATATATATATATATCACTTCAATCACTGTCCCAACTTTCGACGGTATTTGTGGGAACATCACTGCACATTTTAGGTGCATTATCTAAAACAAACTGGGAAAAATCCAAGATTCCAAAAATGCCAGTTTCGGAGCGATTTTTCACATTTAAGTCAAGTGCGGGTAATATTTATCAGTTTCGCTTAATGAACCGTCTAAGCAATATTCATGAGGATGTCGCTGATCAATAACCTCTTTCTTCATGATGAGCAATCTAAATAGAAATCATTATTGGCACGAAATATGAAGGTGGCAGTACAGTAAAAATAATATGCTACACTGTTCAAGTATCCTACAATGCTATAGCGATAATAATATGATAATAGTACTGCTTATGTTACATCGATGATAGCATGCTAAAAATTCAAGTCGAGTTTCCGCCTTATATTTATAACAAAATTATGCATATAAAAAAAAAGAAAGTTTGCGAGGATTCTTCAGAACTCATGAAAGCGCCTCGTAGGCCTAGCCAATTCTCAACCAGTAATATCGCCTATCTAACAACGAACAAAAACTTTTTGCTATTAGCATGAGACAAGTCGACAAAAAAAAATTGAACACTCAAGGGACTTGATGAAAGAGGAATTCTATCAAATATGTGGTCCAATGTTCTTTTCAATCTTCTCAAATCAAGTACTGGGTGCTCTACCATATTCTTATGCATCTGGATGAAAACAGTTTTTCATTGAAGTGATACGAAGAAGTTCCAAATTATAGGCGACTAGGAGACATGTAGGTCTAAACCGCTTAATTCAAGTCTAATACCCCTTTTTCTAGGAATTTCCATTCAGTCATTGATCGATAGGAGCAATATTGAAAAGCTTAGATACGAATTCCATCTACGTTTATAGATGGGAAGCATGATGGCGGAGAGAAGACTTTTGCTTGGATTCGTCTGAAAGCTTTTTCGTTCCAGACTTCTAAGAGAGTGCGTGTTATATTGTACAAGTAATTCTAGAGCATTCAACTTTGCTATGCAATAAAAAAGCAAACAATAAGATTGCTTAAACAGATTTCTTTTTCAACCGTTTTTATTGGTGGTATGATGTTATAATATACCCAGTGATGTAGAGAGATGTGCAAAGCTTTTGTGTCAGTTGGGACTCGAACCTACATTCCACCCCCATCTGGGGCGCGAGCTCGAACCGTTACACTAGCGACGCCTGTTTTGACACCACTCGTTCCCCACTCGCCCCAGATAGGGTGAAATGTGTGTTCGAGTCCCAGCTGACGCAAGAGTTTTGCACATCACTTTACATAGTTGAATAAGGTTGTTTGTTTGTTGTGTGTTTGCCATCTGATAGGAACAAGACTCAATAACGTCGGCTTGACCCGCGATCCACTATAAAACCTCGCACATGTTTACCTGCTCAGGTTGGTAGATTATTTATCATCGCATATTTATTTGTGCTCCAACAAATTTCCATTTGTTCCGTATCACACAATCGCCAACCAGAATAGTGGAGGTAGTATGGAACTGTAGCTGTAACTCGAAACTCTGTCATCTTTTCATTGACTATGGTCGAGCGTAATTTCCCCCAGAAATCTGAGATATTGGGTTGCCCTACAACATCTTTCCACCATTGTATAATTCATCTTATTTTCTACTTCAAATCGGATTGCTACTAAAAAGCTGTGGCATATTGAAGAATGTTCTCTTTAGCCATCGCACCGTAGCACCACAACTCACTATCCAAATGAAATGAGCTACCGCAAAGTGATGTCTCGATGGCACCTCATGCATTGGCCGAATACGACCGCGCTACACGCGTGACCATCCGCGAAAGTCTTCTGCCAAAACACCACAGGCATGAATTTCTGAGGTGGGTCATCATGGAGATGAGTGCTGGGTCTACTACAAGAAGTACTCACGGCACGCCTACTTGCTGCCTCGCTGCGAAGATCCGCCAAATCAATCAAAGCCCATGTTCCATGCTCGGAAGGTTATGCTCTCTCTTTTCTAGAACTGGCAAGCCATCTTGTTTTGAGAACGTTCGACAACAAGAAAGCAATCAATGCCGACGTCTATGGGAAACAATCTTTGACGTTGGCCGTAGAAGTGCGAGACGGACGACTGTGGGGCATCGGCTCGCATCAATCGGCCTTGGAGAAGAGAAATACGTCTAAACGTTAGTCGAGTGATTGTATCTGCTAGTGTTCAAACACAACAATAAAATATTCTCTAAATTCATGATCGATGTGAAACCTTCTTTGTCACAGGGAAATTTTTGTCGCCAAACTCAAGACATGTTATTGGGCACAATTTTGAGAAAAGTCGCAGATTAACGTTCGTCTGCCATTCATTTACTTGATTAAGATAAATATCTATGGTCTGTGGGAAAATGCCAACGTTCAATCGGATGGCAGACACGGAAGTGACATTGTATATTCACACGCCAAGGCGTTAAAGAAAACGGCGCTAATACAAATCTGATTGCCATTTACTTTTTATTTGAGGGGGCTAAGTCACACTTTTCCGACTTCGTCCACACAATTTATAGAATCTGATCCCAAATGCTACATGAAATAGAAAAGCTGCAAAATATTCTCAATGAATGACTAATTATTTAGCTAAATGACTTGTCTGTTCATAATTTTTGATTAATTCAATTACCAATTAAAAGTCCGACTTTCATCTAATATTGGCATTATTAACTGTGACTGCTTTGAGAGCTAAACTTTTCTGAATCTAGTGCAAGGATGGTACATCTCCTTCATAGGTGAAGATTGACGTGATAAAGATTTTGCTTTCTTCACATCTATATGTACTACGCTATATCAATTGTAGTTATTCAGTCAAAGGAATAATTAAGAGAGGAAATATTAATTTATTTGGGATAAGTGTAAGTGTTACCATAATTGCTAAGAATATTGACATTATAGTCAGAAAGGTGTACTGAAAATTAGATATGATAATGGCATAGTATGTCTAGGATCTGAGAACCATGAAGTCGCCGAAACAACTTTGAAAAAGATATACAAACATTGCGCAAGTTTAAAAAAGAGGCATACCATCAAACATCACTCCACTCTGCTTCATTGGTACTCCCCGAGATGATAGCGATGTTATCAGCGAAACAGTGACCTGACAAGAGTTTAGCATTAATGCGTGAACCCTTTTTGTCCCACTCGAGTGAGTTCATTATCCACCGCATTTCGGCAGAAAATAACTTTAGCGACATGGTGCCGTCTTGGTGAATCTCTTTTCCAATAATTATGGTGAGGTTTTAGAAAAGCAGAATTTTTGAACTGCAATTCCGATAACAGTCAGCTAATGTTCAAATATGGGACGGATACAGGACGGACTTTGGTCAACAATTGCTGATAGATTTTGATTCGTTTCGACATCAGCGAGCGTCTTTTCATAGCCAATAGAGGCTATCACAAGAAGCAGATGGCACTTCCGACAGAATTGGATAATTCGTGTTTTGGTCTGGGCGTGGTCCATACAACAGAATCCTTACCACAATCTTGCTTGCTGAACTGACTCTGTCACGCAAGGTCTTTGTTGAGCGCAGAAAATTTCAAAAGTAGCTTGCAGAGCTCACTCATTAAGCATGTCTAACGGTAGTTACAAAGATTACTTTGGTCACCTATGTTAAGTAGGTTGACTGTGCGCACTATTCCTCACCGTTTTGGATGAACATTGTTGACCAATCGCAGGGAGGAATGCATCGTAGTCACACGTGATATGAGACAGGACATAAGAATGTTGATTTGATGGGGAAGATGTTTCGCAATCCATGTATCTCTGCACGGTTGATCTGCACTTAAACAGAACAGTCAAGGATTTGTAAAAAGCAGTAAGCACGCTTAAAGCTGCTTTGTGGTCGATACGACTGAAAACTGGGTTTGGTGATTCTGTTTGATGAAGTAATATGGGTAATGGCTGACTATCTTGTGGACAACTTAATCTCTGCAGGCTATCGAGAAAGCAATACAACCGAAACGTCAGCGATGAGTTTTATTGAAGAAACCTCGTGTTCAACTCAACGAATAGCGCAAACAATTACTGAGGTTAAGTTTCTACCGACCTAGCCCTTTTGATCTACTGATTTTTCAAACTCAGCCCAGCCACAGTTTACCTCAGCCCGACACCATTAGAGGTAGTTGCCGGCACTGCGAGATCAGAGGGTCTTCCATATTCAAACTAATTAAGCACTAGGGCCATAATGACCGTTGGCATTGATTTGCACCTAGCTAGACTCTCGGATAGAAACGTCAAACTTCGCTTCGGGAACGTTACTGGAGAGATGAGGTGGTGAACAATAAGAGAGTTACTACTGCAAATTTTCCTCTATAAATCTTTCAAGTCCTCAGTTCTCTAAGTGCTATCCTCAGTAATCGAGACATCTACGTACTTCGTCAAAAATTTTGAGGTTGATTTATAAGGTTAAATCTAACACAGAGCAGAATACCGTCATTTGGAGATGTTGCAAAAAAAAAAATGGTAGGATATAGATAGAAATAGGCGTTCTTGTGAGTTACTGATCATTCATCTGATTTTCTAGCTTTGACATTAGATTATTAAAAAGCATTGATGTCGAAGTGTGTGGTTTTTAGCTTTGCCTACCTTTTCCACACATAATTAGATGTCTATTCAGAGTGTAGCTAAGGCACAAACATATACAATACCGTAAAGTTATTTACGTGTTTTCAAGGTTCAATAGATTTAATTTTAAAAGTGCACGAAATTTGTTTTGAACATGTGTATGATGGTAATATCACCTCGTCAACTCAACAGAAAACTAAATAAAGTATAGGATGATTGAAACGAAAATTGCATTGGACTTTACTTGAGCGAGTTTGAGTTTCATTCCAAGGGCCGGGATGAGGATTAGGTTATGCTTACGAGAACAAAACAATCAGTCCAAATTTAAGCGCTCAACCTACATTCCATCACATTTGAAGCAATTTTATTGAGAATGAAACATAGAATAGAAAAAAACGAAAGAAAATGGCTACTAAGACAAGAATCAAAATCTGTATTCTCGCTTAAACGTCAGTTTTACAAGCTGTGCTAAAGGCGTTGGTCAACACTCCACTGACACTCGAATGTAAGAGTTTGCACAGTTGCAGTTTATAGAGTTGTCGATAATCAGCAATCGGATACTAAGAGGACTAGTTTTTCTCGACAAAGGAATCTTTCTTCGTTTCATTTGATAAAATAAGTTACTTTCCAACTCAATGTGTGAGTAAAACAAGCGATTGTATCAGTAGTTCCAAGGCCATTTGCTTGATGAACAAGAGTTTTGACAGTATCAGGAACTAATCGAAGCAATTTCCACTATGTAGTATGATCAGTAATTACGTCAACGTAACCTACCAGCAATTTATCACTCACGTAGCGAGAGATCACAAAGAATGTTCAGATGTTCTAATGCGGATGGGTGATCCATTTGTGTGACATCGATCTGAGTCGTCTGCAAAATTGTTTTCTATGAGGAAACAAAAAAAAGGAAGACAATAATAATACTCAACGGCATTTTGCACGCCTTGTCATCCCGAGCCGTTTCATGATGTCGTGGTTTTTCCCAGTGTCGATTCACCATCTATAACCGTTGTTCACCGCAAAGCAGCGTTAGTACAAAGAAGTATAATGTTTAAAATTGGAGGCCTAGTCAGAAGTAAAATACTGTAAATAACAACCACTTCAGAGACTATGTATATTCCTTTCACAGTAAGTCGACAGCAGATTGAACTAGGAGGGATAAGAGCAAATTGCATGGAATGAAATAAGCCATCGAAAGGAGTTTACATTTATGATTTACGATAAACTCAATGACGTAGAATGGTGTGCAAAAACGTTTGCGTCGGTCGGCATTCGAACCCAGATCTTACTCTTTCCGTAGAAAGCGGAGCGTAGAAAGAGTGGAGTGCAAAACGAGCGGCGGTGGTGCAACGGTTTGGCCAGTGCTTCCGAAAAGAGTAAGATCTGGGTTCAAATCCAGGCTGACGCAGATGTTTTTGCACACCACTTTATATTATTGGGTATATTACAGGATCATACCACCGCAAGTGGCGGTCAGATGAAATGAATCCTGATTGAACGTTATAGTATGGCTTGTGGGAATTGACTTCATATTTTCCGATAAAATTCGCGTGTTTTCTGCATAGTTATGAGCTTTGTTTGATTGAGCCTCCACATCTTCTACAAAAAGAGTGGGTAACATCGAATTATTCGCTAAATCGCTATAAAGACCCTACCTAAAAGCGATTTGTGGACCCCGTTCTATTGTCACATTATCCTATATAAATGATTTATCCTTTACAAGAATGTGGTCCAAGGCTACCTTTCTGAGCGTAATTTCCCTCGAATCGCGCGATAACGCCGCTATTATGTTTCCAGATGACCATATGATGGCTGTTCTGAATAGGCTTCTCTCCTGAAAACCATTCAAGAAATCAAAATGTATTACCTATCGCATGTACTGTGCTACCACTAGAATACAAGGAAAGAAGCGAATCTCCATTACATTCAAGTAATATGAGAATACTTATGAAAAATATTGAAGACTAGCATATAATACACTCAATATATCTCGATCAATCTTTGAGTTCTCTCAAAACAAGTTTATTAATAAATATCGATTTTCGCACGACGTACAGCCCATATCAGACCATTGTGGTTGAGCAATGTGGACCAAGACCAGCTTCGACCATCTTCGTTGTACAGTCACCTACACTAAGTCTTAACAAAAACAAAGTCGGAGCGGTTCCTTTCGATTAAAGGGAACAAATGAAAAAGCGACCCCTTTCGCTGTACAAGAAGTTTTCATAAGACTGCTATCATTCGATAGCTTGAATCCCTGGCTTGTGCCCACAAAACCACTTTTCAGAAAAGTCTTTAGTATAAAGCTTCAACGTATAAAAAACATTTGTGTTTTAGACACGTCTTTTTCTTGCAAGACAGAGCTCTTTCTTTAGCCTATTGGTAATGATTCGATAGCGTATGAATTGAAGATCCCAATGCTATGCTTATTTTCTAGGAAGAATGTTCTTTGCAGTGCAGCGAAAAAATAAAGTAGAATCCACACATACGCCACGTGGATGTCTTGGCTATTCTATGGGGTGGGAGAGGGCAGGGACAAGGCAGATGCAACGGGTTTCAACACGACCGTCGATCGATTGGCTCTCCTTGGGCCAAAGAAAAGTGTGATTTTTGTTCTTCAAGCAAGAGTCGCTTCTCCGCTTCAGAAGATACTCCAGATTTAACGTCTGACTCCTGATATTAGAAGGTTTTCTCCTCACGTTCATGTGCTTTTCGTTTTTCCAGCAAAGTAATAGCTGAATTGTGCAACCGATGTAAAACTTCATCTTGAAATTTACAGCGTTATAAAAGAGCCTCTCAAAAACGGTCATATAGCGCACTAGCCAGAGATTTAAGCTTTTGAATGATCACCAACACTCTTATAAAGTTCTTGTCCACCAAAATGGTTCGATTTTTCATTTATTTCCCTCTCACCGAATTGAACCCGTTAGCGATATGAAGGCCGAGAACTCGTACAATCACCAAAAGACGTTTATCTCCACAAACACTTGAGTCATTACATAAACGTAAATTCGGACGAGTCACAGATAACCGATAACTGATGCCCGACTTTGCACAACGATGAAAAGAAGCGATAGAAGATGATCTTAAAAAGAGAAGAACAGCAGTTATGACGAAGCACCAGAAAATGGAAAGAGATCTGCAGAGCTTATCAAAAGCTCCGCCGCTTGCAAGAGGAAAACGATTCCATTATAACGCTCGACAGAAGAGTTGCAACTTCCAGAAAGGCAATGAAAAAATCGACCATTCGCCACTACTTGGATCTCTTCAATAGCCATGTTCTCCTGCCATCATATAGAATAAAAAAATAATGGATTTGTCGCTCTATAGCCTTTCCTTTTCGAAATTCGACGTGATAATTCGTAGACGAAAAATCGAATAGTACTTGGTCTAAATAAGATAAGACCTGAAAACGAAGAACTTCCCCCTAGTTCTTACAACACACTGGCCCGGTTCTCCACGCATTACCTGTCAGAATGTAAGGTTCTTAAATAATGAAAGCTATGAAAACCGTGTTAGCGTGCAAAAAGAAAGAACTTCATGAGATTTGTACCTTTCGCCCACCCTGCTTGCTGTCCGTAGTCTATGATCCTCACTCGTGTCATCCAAAGCAGAGTTGACAGAACACTGGCCAAGCATGACCTTACAAACAAGTAAGGTTTTGAGGAGTACCTAGTACTTAAGACCAGGTCCACGACAAGACACTGAGATTTTAAGAGAGCACAAAGGACACTTTGTCGCACTTCCATCGATTTGAAGAAAGCCTTTGTTTAGCTGAATCAAAAGCAGTCTTAGAAGCTCTAGACAGCCACGGGGCCCCCGTGATGATTCTCTGTGAGCTATACAACGATTTCATAGCCAATATATCACCATTTCATAACTATCTTACCGTCGATGATAAAAGATCCATAATTTTTCACTACCACCTTCCAGAACGTCGTGCAAACACTAGAATGGGACAATATGGGGATGAAAATCTACGGTAAGCAATTTAACTTGCTTCGTTGATGTTACTGTCTCTATAACACCGAACATGCCAGTCCGAACGAATGTTAACTGGTTTCCTCAGCGTTTTTTTGAAAGATTGGCTTTTGACTGAACTTACAAAACAGACGTTCATGAGGAACAAATTGGCTTTCAATACCCCACATACGTTCACCACGAAGAATACTCCACTTACGTCTATCCAGGTCGGGCTGTCAATATGATGAACGACTCGGCCTCAATGTCGAACACGCGAAAGCAAGCTGTTTGGGAACGCGACGAGCTTTATTGGTCATGAAGATAACATGGAACACTTCGCTACGTATAGTTTTTTGACGCAGCGGTTAGCCCTGTCTCAAAATGTGTACCAAAAAACCTGATCGCTGCGTTAGCAAGATGAAAGATCAATTGGCGTTATCGAGTGCGCAGTCGAGAGGACACTGCCAGAAAAATCCCGTGTCTCGCAAGCGAGAAAAAGTATCCGAAGTCCTGAACAATGTCAAGGATCGCAAATCAAGAACGCCATTTTACACGTCAGGTTATCGAAGGTATGATAAGTCGGACACAAATGCGAAACGACAAGATGGACGGGAGCCGTACGAACTGGATTCGTAAGGATGTCAGGCGCAACACTGGGAAGCCTTCAACCAGATGGTCCGATTTCTTCACGAAAACCCTAGCAGATGTATATGGTGCCCAACACGTTGCCTGCCGCCTTAATATTTCGCTTAGCACGCGACGGTTGTCGGTTGGCGGGCACTCTCCAAAGGGGATGTAATAGTTTTTACGAGATTTAGCTTCTTTATGAAGACTGAAAGGGTCCATATAACTTCACTTTAGTCCATAAGATATCAACAACCACCTAGAGTGAGGAGGACCCACTAGGCTACTCTTGGACACGACTTAAAGAAACAGAGGACTTATTGATGCCCGTTCGACTCGACAGTTAGCGAGACGACAGACGACAGACGACAGGTAACAGGTGACGTTCTAAATAAGATATAAGACTATATAAGACTGCTATACAGCAAAGGTTGTTCTTCAGTGCCCCAAATTTGTGTGGTCAAAAGGCCATCAGCCTTGCCGATTAGATAGTTTCGGCTCTATGTGCTAACTGATTACAATCTATGACAATGGGATAAGAAAATGTTTTACTACTTCATCACAACCATTGATAACAATTCAATTTTTTTTTTAATGGTATGGTGAAAGACAAGACGTTCTTAATGAGTAAAATAGGTGAAGAAAAACATCCTCTCTTAATCATTACTATTATGCAAGACAACAGATGACAGGTATCAGGTGACGTTCTAAATAAGATTACTGCTATACAGCAAGCATTCTCCTTTAGACGTTCCAAATTCGTGTGGTCAAAAAGCCATCAGCCGTGTCGATAAAACAGTTTCAGCTCTATATGCTAACTGATTACAATCTACGACAATCCATTTAATTGTATGTGATAAGAACATGTCTTACCACTTTATTACAACCATTGATAAGTATTCAATTTTTTTTCAGTGGCGAGGTGAAAGACAAGATAAGATGATTTCAACGAGTAAAATAGGTAAAAGAAAAAGATCCTCTCTTAATCATTACTATCATGATGAACAATACCAGTTTACAACACGCAAAGAACGCTAGATTAATATTTGACAGAACGCAAACTTCAGATCACAGCGTGAGAAACAATAATGATTGAGTAAAGAAAAAATTACATCTTTACTAAAGCAAAATGCTGAACGATGTGCTGATACACGTGTACATGGTACACGCTGATACATGATACATGTGCATGATGTGATACATGCTGATGATCACTGATGTTTTCATAAAGAACGTATTTACAAAGCTAAACAACCCGGTCATCAAAAATCAACCCTGACTTACAAGAGGTGATAAAACATATCTCATCAAGAACGAGCGAAGATTAGATTTGTAAGAGCTTTGGAACATAGTACTCATAAAATCCTTTGAGTACAAGAATTCACCCGTGTATATTGTGTACAAATAATTAACAGATGTAAAAGAAACGTCTTGATTGTAATTAGAAATCTACTTCAATTTTAATTTGGCTGCAAGACGCTGCTTGGTCGTAGACGGCTTTTTCTTCGGCATTCTTATCTGCACATCTTCTGAAAAATTCTAACATCCAAATCTTAGTGATTCTATTGCGTATTCTCTTTTCATTAGTTGCAAAATAAATCAATAACACAGTTTAAACTGTAATATATTCATATTTTCACTTTATCAATATACGTGGATGTTCCCAAAAGAATCCAATAAGTATACTTCAAAAATTCAAAAATGGATTATAACTCTACAATGGCTTCATTTTTGAAAAAAAAAGCCTATAGAAATTGTCAAGAACTCCAAGTTACAGGATTGTACTTTGAGCGGGTTCTATCCTTTTGTTCTTTTTTTTCCTGTTCTCTTCACGCAGTAACTCAGCCTCTTCTTCCTCACACGCTCTTTCCATTTCGGCATCATACGATATTGGCTCGCGCAGGGCAAACTGTTCCCCGGATTCTGAAGTTGGACTTTATTCTGTGATGGTGTTAGAACAAACATGGAGTAAAAATCATGACAACCTTCACTAGGTATATCTAACCACGTCACCCATGATGAGTCTAATTCCTTTCTGGCCTTTCGGTACCACAAAAATCCACACCTTCCAAAAGTTTCGACGTTTTCTCCAACTCATCCAGTCCAACAGCTGCAGCAAGCCATGCAGCAGGACGAGGTTGTCGTCCACTAGAACTCCGACGCGCGAACATTTGAGTCATATTCACATCTTCCAACATGGGGTCTGGCTTCTCCACTACGTGTGATGCGTACTAGACATAAAAAGTGATTCACATGCGTCTATTCTAGTCAAAGCACCACTATCTCAAAAATTTGAAGATTAGCAGTTCAGAATTAACATACACTCCTTCCTTTTTTCGTTAGTTTGATTACGGGAATCTCGGAATCCAATTCGGCTGAGTCTAACCTACAAAATATGCTCCAGTGAACTCATCAATCTATAAAAAGATACAACTTCAACCAAAACTACCTCATTGTAGTCGCAGGGTTCGCTTCAAAAGTCTCACTTTCTGTCGACAAAGGGGACACTTTCGTTTCCGGCTCAACTTTGTTTACATTTGCAACAGAAACCAAGTCAAAAGAACAGTCTCGATTTTCTAAACGTTTTCAATATTATTCACTAAGTGATAAGAATAATTTTAGTGTATAAAATAGGAATAGACTAATGACGACCCATGTAAATTATTCCACGGCAATGCTTATTGTACCACAAAGTGCTAGATCCAACGGGTATCTCATGGCACATTGACCCTCTTGGACCCAAGTTGATTTTCGACTAATATGCGGCGCGGTCAACCGACTTACGGCGCCCGCTCAGATGACAATGATAATTTTCCCAATGAAAATCAGATTATTATCACAAAAAAAGAGATTTTTAGATCAGTAGAAGATAGAATACCAGAGGAGACTTGCATAAGGCCATCGGTAAGAAACAGTCGTGTATAGATAATATTACACGCGGTGTCCGAAAGGTTTTCATAATAGCCACACTTGCCCAGAAATATTGCGCATCGTAGCAACTCATGCACCTTTGCTGCTAATTCCTATTGTCCTAGTCGATCAGGACGATGGGATCCCGCAGAGATTAGTACGCAGGCAAAACACTAATCTACTCTCGGCGGACGAGCAGGCTTTAGGTCAGTCACCACTGCACATTCCGCTTCGCTTTCCTATCCTTTCGCCTTTCCTTTCAATACATTGGATCGTTTGAAATCGCATGATTTTGGTATCGTTCAGTTGCACATTTTCTTGCAAACATTTTGGTATAAAATTTGTCTATCTTGCTTTAAGATAAAGATGTCTTGGGAACAAAGTCGCTTAGTATTCATGCAATGATGCGTAGGAGAAAATGCCTGTGAGAAGGCAAGCAAGATTAGTGGAGATTGGGGCAATGAAACTGCAGAAAGAACGGCCAGGAAATGATTCGCGAAGTTCAAATCTGGAGAGAACAGTCTGTAGAGTCACACGCGCTCGGGCCGTCCACAGGAAGCTCCTTAAATTTTGCGCGCCGCCCCAGTAGCATTTTCCTTCACGCGCCATTGGCACATGAGAGGCAAGCGAATTTCTTCCTCCAACAGCTCCATCTTAAAGCAAATGTAGGTAAGTTGTATAGCAAAATTTTCGCAAAAAAGTGCAATTGAACGATACTAAAATCGTGCAATTCAAACTACTTCCGCTTAATGAATTTGATGTCTATTGACCTAGTGCTAGAACTTATGAAAGGATCCTACTATTTCAAACCTTTCAAGTGTTTCTTTAGCCCGCGCTCAAGTTTCATATGCCTGATAGTTATATTGAGCCGACCTAATATTATCGACGAAACTACAAAGAAAACAAAACCTCTACTTTTTCAGGTTCTCAAGTCTTCAACTACATTGGTTATCAAATGTAAGTGGCAACAACAAAAACTGTGCGTTATAGTCGATATGTTAAAGCATAGAACAATTTTTCCATGTCAACTACTTCACCAACCTTCAGTAAAAGAGTCGTGTTCTTCAGATTTACGTTTCTTCCATTTCTTTTTTTGGCGATCTACTTCTAGGAGATAAAGCACGTCGAACTCGCTGAAAAGTGAAATTGAGCAGTAACTTCAAAACGATCAGCGAAATGTGTTCGAAAGTTATGAGTAGGTATGTTGTTTAACAACTATTACGTTGTTTCAGAAAACAACACTGCTGTGTCAACACGATTGGAACCCACGTTTTGTGCGCGGCGCGCAGCGAGGCGACGAGTGCAGCTCGTTACGATGACAATGTGGCAGTTTCTCCAATTAAATTTGGAATCTTATCGTCAGTAAAGAGAATTTAATCGTCAGTAACAGAGAAAATATTATAAAAGAGACTTCAATGAGACTATACTTGGTTGGAGCATGTTAAATCAATCATAAACAATGAAATGTTCTTCATAAGTGGAACTGCGCATTGTAATGCGATGAGATTCCAGCAATAATTCGGTGAAATTTCTCAAAATCACAAGATTTTCGAAGTTGAATCGTCTATATAGTTGTAAAAGAGACTTTAATCTACTGTCTTATAAGTGGAACTTTTTATAAATCCACTTGAACTTCATATGAATGGCGTTTCATCGCCGCAACCTGGAAATCCTACCAGCGCTTTTTTTAAACAGCATATTCTTTTGGAAGGGAAACCCAGATGCTTACGAAAAAATTATAGTTCGCAATCTTATGGAACGCTTCCTCATTCACATTTATCCACATTTCATTTACGTTTATCTTTCATTTTCTCTATCAAGAAAAATCACCTCTATTCATTGCTACGAATAGGCGTCCGTAGTCAGTTCAATAATATCGTGAAATTATAAATTATACTCACAGTATGTATTCCCGAATGGAATGATACGAGATAAATCTTCCAATTCTGGTATAATCTCATGACATATACCTCAAAATCATCACTGTGATGGTAAGCTATAGGGCAATGGATAGTTTGCCAAGAACATTGTTGTACTTTGCATGCGATGCCACTAAACTTTGCCCAATTTTCCACTATACGCGCATTTCAGCAGTTGGGACCATTATACAACATTAAATTACTTTGTTCTATCCTTTCAGGAAGAGAGCATGTGGCGCAGTGGTAATAGGTGATCTGCGTCGTACACAAGATCAATGGTTCAATGTCGCGCTCATGGCTCACCAAGCCATCCATCCCTTCGGGATCGGGAGATTGGTACCGAACTGGCGGCAGACTTGTCTGAGAAAATAAGCAGCACTGACTCGGTTCAACGAGAGGCCACTGCAAGTCTTTGTAAAGGCCAGATGTGCATTCAATCACCTCCCGCGAAGTTGAAAATTGAAGACGGATGCGTAGCCTATCCTTCAGTTTTATCCCTCCTTTTATCCCACGTAGCTATAAGTATTTGTATCATCATGTATTGTGCTATGAACATCATTGATCAAGACAGCATTTGTCACTGGACAAGGACGCTGATTCAGGTGTTCTGTGCATTCATTTTTCGTTGATTAGTCTCAAGACGAACTATGGTACCTTGCCGGGTTCCAATCTCTTCAAATAACTTGACAGAATTACTTGTAACCGGTTGCACTGGCCCATAACTACATGAGAGATCTACTCTGCCATTTCTTCCGATGGATATCATTCGTCCTTTACCCATGTGAGTGATTTATCCTGTGCATAGCATGCTCGCAATGCCGAAGGGGAGATCGATGATGAAGCTGATGACAGCATAGAAGACAATGCATTTGTCGCAGATACTTAGTCATGTAAAGCTCTCTCACTCAAAACACTGCTCTTTGATAGACAAGCGGGTGTTCAAAACGACCTAATGCTTACATGCAAGGAGTTAGCCAACTTTTATGAACTGTCTCTGGCCAATCATTACGAGCTGATTGAAGGGCAGGAAAATATGAGCGATGCATAGAAGAGAGCTGGATCGAAAAAGACTATAGGGTGGTGCTGTGAAAAAGAGTGCAAACGTTCTCAGTGGAGAGCTTTTAGCATGTTTTTGACCAATGTGATTCCCCAAGTTTTTGACCGCCAAATATTTTCAACAAAATATCCACAACATCAAGAAAATAGAGAAAATTTCAGTGACGAAAATGCTTAAAATGGGCTTTTTAGATCTACGTTTGCAATGTCTTTGAAACAAAGAGGAGACAGCTAAAAGGCCTTGCTTCTCAGGTTTACACTTCTTTCAAAAAGAGGAATTTTTGGGATCACCTGTATCACTGTCGTCCCGTTGATCGTCGGGTGACTCGAGCTGATACCAGCAACACTTCCATTTTTCCCTATCGTGTGCAAGAATAGCCCAGTGGGTCGTCCACGCTCTAGGAATTCGGTGAGCATCATATCTTTTTTCTATGCCTTTCGTGAAGAAATCGGACCAACGGGTCGGTGGTCTTCCTATAAAGCGCTTGATGTCCCGAGAAATCCAGTTGGTAACGGCTCTCATCCATCGGTTGTCCTTGAAGCGCATCACGTGTTCGACCCACCTTGTTTTCGATATCCTAGCGTGTAGATCGGTGTCTTTGATCTTCGATCTTTGACGTAGGTCGAACTTCGGATCCTTTCTCTCATTTGCGAGATATGGGATACTCCTAGCATCGACCTTTCGACTGCGCATTCAATAAAGCCAACTGATCTTTCATCCTGTCTGCGTAGCGACCAGGTCTCTGCTTCATACATTAGGGCAGAGATAATCGTCAAGTCGAGAAGGTGGACACGGAGTCGCATGTTTTTTGTCCTTTTCACTACAACTTCGATGCTCTTAAACGTTCCCCAAGCTGCTCGTTTCCTGCTGTATTTTTTGGGATTTGAGCATTTTTTGAAGAAAATTCGCTTATAGAACTCTCTCCAACAATATTTAATCTTTTCGTGCCGATGAACTACGCTTAAGATTTAAAATTTATTTCATAAGATTGAACAAAGTTCGCGCTGCTGTTGAAACGACGCACTCCTAGAGTAAAAAAAATGGAAGAATAAATCTCTTCGCGTCGAAGAATCTTTGAAGAGTGTGCCATGCAATCGTCTGCTAATTATATCTTCGTTTGAGATGATTGAATGCATGGTAGTCTGGCCTGTACAATGATTTCCCGTAGCCTACCGAGATATTGAGAAAGTGCTGCTCATGCCCCTAGACATGTTTGGCTGTTTGGCACAGACTTATTTATTTGGAGGGATGGAAAGCTTGGTGAAGCATGAGCGCGAGATCGAACCAATGGCCTCATGTGCAATGGAAAGCACCTTAACCAGTGCACCAAATGCGCTCTTAAGCACAAAGTCTTTTTTTGTTAGTCAAGCTTACTGTGAAGGTCTTCTCATAAATTAGGTTCAGTACTTGACTTTACAGCTTTCAAGCTGTTTAATGATTAGTCTAGTGAACAAGTTCTGTTGAGTGAAGAAGGAAGGAAATTACGAACACATTTCACACGATGCGACTGTATACCACTCAGTTCATAAAGAATAGTGGACTTTTTCAAGAGATCTGTGCGGTCTTTCCACTATAAATACGTTTTGCTGTGTCCCTCCAGTAACATTCTATCTTACAATCGAGAATATTATTAAATGACATCAAAATTCCCGCTGAGAAGTCCAGAAAATGGACTAAAATTACAGAAGCTTTTATATCATTGGTTAGGAAAACAGTATGAAAGTCGAACCACAAACCAAGCATATCATGAGAATCGGCATTTTTCGAGCTATCGAACGATCATAAAAACACAAACAAAAAAGAAACAAATATTATATAACAGTTGGAAATGCATTCGTTTATAGTTTATTTCTTGACAAATGCCGTTCTTTCAATTAAAAACCCATGGAAACCTTCGCAGGATTCTCTTTAGTGATATTTCATCATTAGCTAGTAATAAAATTCTCTTGGAAATCTAGTTACTAAGTAATATCCCCTCAATTACCACTTTTTCTGCTTGCGCCGTATAAAACTCCGGTGCGCGACGACATGAACCATGGGTCAATATGGCCCACAAGGTTTCCAACGTGTTAAGTACGCGCCCCACGAAAGGGTGAAATGCGGGTATGAGTCCCGCCTGACGTCAAAGTTTTGTACATCACTCAACGTTTCGAATGTTGCTGTTTGCTGATGATAAACATAGTTGAGAAGGTTTTTCTGCAGATGTGCAAATCTGTGCAGCCAGCAGATGACCTCTCCATATCGCTGCCTGAATGAATCTATTGAAAACTCGACCTCTTGCTTGTTGATCTCCTTCTGAAGTTTGGTTACAACGTCACCAAATGACAACGGTACATCTGACTTCTCTTCCTATAACATATTGGCATGTTATTAAAGTCAACACGAAGACATCAGTCAAAACACTTAATGACCTTATCCCTTCGCATCCATTCCTTTAACCGTGGTAAAAGTGCCACAGCAGCGTCCATTATATACTGGTCAGCACGATTACCCTCATCATTTGCTTCTATAATATTACAATATTTTACAGACAAAGAAATAAAAAGCAAAGACGGCATTAGTGTACAGAAACATCATCATTGTTACATGCTCGTGAACAAGTTAATGAAGATAAAGACGAACACTACACTTCACGATACAGTTCCTTTGTCTTGATCCACTGTTCAACTCTACAAGAACAAGACCTTTTTCGTTCTTTACGCATACTTTTAGTAATCATTTGATGGTTTGGAAGACGGCCATATAACACTGAATTTTAATTCAAAAACCTCTTCAGAGTGTTGCAGCAACAAAAATAAGACCACGTTCCACACTGTAAACACATTTTCTACTCGGCTAAGGTTTGTGAATGGCCTTTAAACGGACTTCTAGTAGCTATCTGATAGAATGAATTTTAGTGAATCTCAAGCTAAGTTTGGTTTTTTTAGAGTCTTCAAAGAGCGCAGAAATAGGTGACGTTTATCACTACTAAATTTAACTTACACTTTATGGTGAATTTTCTTGGCAATATGGAACGAAAACCAAGGTTCCAATTTTCTAGTATGAAAATGTAAAAATTTTTACGAAACATAGGAAAAATCTCTAAACTAATAACGAAAATCGCCACCTTTCAAAGCAACTTTGAGATCGCTGCTTGCAGTGCAATTCGAGAGACACCACAATGCACACCGAGCGCGAGATTCAATTTTATTTTTGCTACTAAAGCACGTCGAAAAAACCTTTACAGGAAACAAGCCCACTTTTGAAATTTCCGAGAATTAAACTATCAAATGACTATTTAAAATCAAAGGAAAAAAAGGGAAATACGGCTTGTTCCTCAAAGAGAATAATGGATTGGGACAAAATAGTACCTCCTTCTCTTCAACAATAAAATGAATTCTTCGGTAAGATTTGTACGACACTTCTCAAGGATATTTGGGAATCAACAGGTAATAAAGCAACCGAAAATCACCCACCTCTTAGTTGTTCTAGTATGAAAGATCTGGCCGCATACCAATGAACCAACTCGAAATTTGGAAACAAAAATCTGTCCTCTGTACCGATCT
Organism: Parelaphostrongylus tenuis; assembly: GCA_019055375.1. Lineage (NCBI taxonomy): Eukaryota > Metazoa > Nematoda > Chromadorea > Rhabditida > Metastrongylidae > Parelaphostrongylus > Parelaphostrongylus tenuis. The sequence continues at coordinate 301,598 of JAHQIW010007468.1, read as the reverse complement.
CTTTTTTCAGTCGCTGTTCCATTTCATACACTCTATGTAGAAGGAATATACATGAAACAGAGTAAGGAAACGTGTATCAGTTGAGTCCTTAAGCGTACTTGAGTTGCATTCGTGTATTCAATGCGTGGAGAAAGTTCCCACCAAAGACTAAAGAGTCAACCGGCGTATACACCGCATGTATCCATCCGGATGGAACCATTAAAGTCTGGCCTTCTTCTATTACCACCTGAAAAATCAGAGCTTAAGACCATAATTAGCAGAAAAAGTTACTACGAAGCTTAGCTTTGACATGAGCTTGTATCCATAACCATAGAATTTGACCCACTCTTCGCAACGCTCCGGGAGGTAGCAAATCACCGAAGAACACTTCCGTTTTACTTTCGGAACGTTGGTATTTTTCAAATAAATCCAGATATACTGCAGTTGGCTCAACTATATAGAAGATTTTCCTTCCCTAAAAGCCTTTCTTTGAATGGAGCGATATTTCCATAAAAAAACTACCAGTCTAAATTTCATAGCAATAGCGAACACTGAAATCACCTGATATATGTGGTACCAGACGCTCGATCCACCAAAGTCTATATGAAAATCGGTGTACGATCCAGCCATGCCGCAGAGACAAAACAACGCCACTTCTGGCTTATTTCGTCGATGTTCTTCAAGCACTTCAACAATGTGGCGGACTGTAATGACAAAAGTAACATGCCGTTGAGTAATCATCTTGTCACAGATAAGGTTAATGCACCAGTGAGCTAATTGACACGATTTATTAGGCATTGTTAAGAAAAACAGTGCTGATTCATACAAAGATTTATCAAGTGAAATGTTGAGTATGTAAAAATGATGTTTATGATTAACTGATTACAAATGTACTTGATACTCAACTGACAGTCACACTCATTATTCCACAAGAACTGAACTCAAAAAGGTCTTCATTCACAACGGCCGTATAAAACGCTTATGTAAACTCTGAGAAAGAAAACAAAAACGCATAAGTATTTTAGAGTAGGTTAACGCAAACCTTTCGACAAACGCAAAAAAATAAATGACTTTTTCTTCATCTCAATCAACTTTCCAGTTTTTTTTTTTTGAGAAAGAGCCCTTTATATACCCACTATCTAGAGCACTGTGCAAAAACGTTTACATCAGCCGGGATTCGAACCCACATCTCACTCTTTCGTATGCTAACCGTTGCACCACCGACGCTCGTTTCGCACAGCCCTCTTTCTACGCCACAATGCGTTATGGGTCTACAGCCAACCGTCTACGGTCTGGCGGAGCCGTCACTATCGACGTTGACCCACATATGTTGACAGATACTGGGTATCAATAATAATTCAGAAATGATTTTATTTGACCACCATTTACGGTGTTATGATGTTACAACATACCCAATATCTAGAGGGCTGTGCAAAAACGTTTAAGTCGATAGTGACGGCCCCTCCAGACCGTAGACGGTTGGCTGTTCACAGATTACGCAATGTAGCGTAGAAAGAGTGCTGTGAGAAATGAGCGTCGGTGGTGCAACGATTAGCATACGCTCCCGGAAAGACTGAGATCTTGGTTCGAATTCCGGCTGATGTAAACGTTTTTGCACAGCACTCTAAATAATGGGTATACTGTAACATCATAACACCGCAAATGGCGGTCAAATAAAATCATTTCTGTGCGCCCTTTACATTTTTTCAAACTTTTAGTAGTCATGTAATAGCTTGATTCTCGACGAATTTAATACTGCAATTTACTTCTGAAAGGGTATTACTTCTGCAAGGGTAGTCCTTCTCAGTGCGCTGTGGCAACGAAAAGAGAAATTAATTTCACATTCGGCGCGCATTATCGCGCGTCTCTCAAAACGCGCTGCGCGCAGCGATCTCAATGCCGCCTCAATAAACAGTGATTCTCGTCATTTTTTAGGAAATTCCCTCATCATTTCGTGACAATTTCTAAATTTCGGTATTTAAATTAGAGAAAGAACTTTGTCCTACCGTTGCATGAAGGGGCCTATGTGCTTTTGACCTCATTTCATACTACTACATAAACATGATCCTCCCAAATGGTTTAATGCCTTCCTCATCGTGGCTGGGAGGTGTTCCTGGTCTCGGAATGTGAAGTAGAGCGAAGGGTTCAACCTTCAGCAGGGTCACTCAAGCTAAGAAAGAGTCCGAGTTTCTATATTAAAAGCCTTGTAGGAGTGAGTCGTACCAGGAATGACCGCCATCTTCGTTACAAGTCGGAAGGTGGTAATCTTCCTATGATTCCCAGGAGCTGGCAACTATTCTGATGTGGGTGACGGTCTGAAGGAGCCTCAGACTAGGTTTACCTCAGAACTAAAGGGAACAGAACGACTAAACCAGCACATTTTCATGTTCTGCGTTCTATTAAATTAATGAGGATGGACCATTCAAGGATCTAGGTAGATAAACATAACGCTAATCTTAGCATAAGAGTGCGAAACGTGATATGATCTTTTTCATCTTCCAGAACTCATTGAAGACCTCTTCTAAAAGAAAACTTAACTCCAAAATTAACGAAGTTTATACTATCAAATAACTTCTAGAGGTCCTGTTAAAAAGCCGACCGCAAGCCCTTGCAGAGCAAATAATGCGTCTCGATTGTGAAACTGATTTTAGATTCGATGCTACAGCGCTTCATCCGACAAAGCCTTTACAGAAGCCAAGTACAATGTTAAAATCGCCAAAATGGAAGCCGTAGCATGACAACTAAAACTTTGAAGAGAAAAAGTGGAAAGAGCCTTGTCCCCAAAAAGTTCTCAAAAAATGAGTTGAGGTGAAAGAAGTGTGCTGAAATTGGATTGGGAAAGCAACAGTGAGGTGTTCAAAAAGTGTAAAGTACACGACATCACAAAACACTACCTCTAACAAAGCACCACAAACAACCTCACATTTTGACCACGCTTACCTGAGAAACAACTGAGTAGTACTATTAACTCGATACTGTCACAATCACATTAGCGCGATAAATCAAACTTAACCCTTTGAGGACCACCGCTAATAGGCAGGTGGCGTCGCGTTGTCGCCTGTGCGGTATTCGTAGGAAGGCGGCATCTGCATGTCCGTGCATGCAAGTCTGACTGTCTGCCTGCCTTCCCACGAGATGCGACGCTGCCATTACAGTAGCAGGAACTGAGAGAGATTTGACGCGCGCCGCTTGGTATGAAACGTACCATATGGTCCTTAGAGGGTTAATTCATCTTGAAGTGGAGTTGAGATTAGGTGCATAGTCAACCTTTCTCTCTCAAATGCATAGTTAGCCAAAGAATACTCACCTTTCATCGATGACGGCAAATAATCAACTGAAATCTCAAACTTTATAAGTGAAAAGAAGCTTTACTGAATACAACATCAAGCCGTAAAATACCAAGACAGCTTGCGGAATGCTTCTGATTGCCGAAAAGAGCCGTTGAAGAAAGAATTTTCTGTGCCACTGTACAGGCAATTTAATTTTGGAACAAATATCATTGTAAAGAACTGATATTCTAAAAGGTATGGATTGCTAAATAGTCATTTTACATAATGGAAAAACTACAGACACCACGTTTGAACACTGAGGGAGCCCGATTTCTTATATGGAGCACACGCCACTTTGCTTTTTTTATGAACAACATGGGAGAGAGAAGCGCTGTATATGATGCTTTTGAATGAAAAATAATGTACTGAATCATCTCTGATTTACTCAAAACGAAGAAATGAAATAAAAAACATACGCTCAGGATCCCAGTTGATGAGATCGTTCCTGTCCGGCCACAATTTGTGCACAAAGCTCAGCTCAAGAACCAATATGGGAGGGGAAACCAGCTTACGCATGCTAAATGTTAAGATATATAAAGTTTTGGAGGCTTAAGCTACTAATAAAACTAAAAGCCACAATTAATTTTACACTGGCACAGAAATTTGAAGTACTCGACGTTGACTAGACCTTAGGAGATGCGTCATGCATTGGACTTCACCCATCATCGTTTGAGTTGATTGAATGCAACTTGGTCTTTAAATTACTCGCTATGGCCCACTGATGTATGAAATCAGTGCTACTATCCTCCCACACAAGTCTGGTACCATTTCTCCGATCCCCGGAGAAATAGGAGACTTGATGATCCTTGAGTGTGCGATTGAACCATGGACCATTAATTACTAGACTATGTGTCGTAGCGCACCTTTAACCACTGCTTCACACAAGTTCTGTTTCTGACAAATAACGCCATTTTTTGAACTGATTCCCACTTTCTTCGACAAGAAACTCTCCTAGAGATATCTCGGTGTAATCGTGACCTGTGTGAAGGTGCTGACAAAGAAAAATGGCTCTTAGCACATCGAACGGCCAAGGATATCTTTTTTTTTGAGATATTCACTGAATACGAATTCTCTCCACATGTGGTCGACTAATTGCCCTATTTTAACTGCTAGAATCGTTCCGGAATGCCGAAGCGCGATAAAAAGGGGGGTTTATCCTCTCAGTACGAAACCGATAGATGCTAAACTTACTGGTTAGTCTCACTCCCGCTTGAAACATAAACTTAAATGAATGAAAAATAATCAACAAAAACGGAAAAGTCCAAAAAAATCTTGCCAACCCAATACTTTACCACAACATTGTAGACTTGAAAACTTTCACCAACGCTCAAAACAAGCTTACGCAAAAAGAAAGGTGCACGAAAACTTACACTTCGTTCTGACTAAATTCCAAGCTCAATATGTTGTAAAGGCGTGGACGCTCCTTAGCGGTTATTTTGTCGTAGAAAGCACCAATGGACATGGAATGGGTTACTTGGCGATAAACATCAATAGTATCTACTTTATAATCCCGACCTGAAATTACATTAAAATTTCAAATACATTACAAATCACAAAAAAAAATCGAAAATTTCGAGCACAGAAGACAACATGGAAGTAAAGGAGAGCATAAAGCCAAAGGATGAAGCTCTCGGCGCTGATCAATCACTCAGATATGAGCTATGCATTCCACATCACTTGGCATCGTTTCAGGTGACTGATTTCATATCTGATCTTTACAATGACTCGGAAAAACGTCTGATACCAGATCACCAGCCAAGGAGGGTTGGAAGGCTTGGTGAGCCTTAAGCGCGGAATTGAACCACCGAACATCGTCTGATCGATGTGGGGCGCAGAGTACCTGGGCACACGCGCTCTTAACAGCATTCAACGACAACGTAAAGTATGAATGAAAGCTTAAAGGATAAAAAAATAAAGCTTTCGGCGTTGATCAATCCCTAAGAGATGCGCCATGCATTCGTCTTCAATTTCTAGCTTCGTTTGAGGTGATTGAATGCATATGTGGCCTTTAGAATGACTCGCGGTGGCCTCCCGCTGAACCGAGTCAGTGCTGTTTATCCTCCCAGACAAGTCTGAGACCTGTCCGGTACCAATTTACAGACCCCGGAAGGATGGATGGCTTGGTGAGCCATAAGCGCGAGATCGAACCATTGACCTCGTGTGCGACGCAGGGCACCTCTAACCACTGCGCCATATGCGCTCGAATGAATGTAAGCATATATACAATAATATCGAAGTATAAACAAATGAAAAGGTATGCGTACCGAATAGTTCGACGATAGAATGGAGACCAAAATTATCCCCTTTATCAGGCATTCTCATTTCCAGACCACGAGTTATTTTAATCAAGTAAACCTGGAAAAAAAAATTAATCGCACAACAAGTACAAAAAAGAAATTTTGGTGGATATGAGCTAGAATATACCTTTCTCCATTCCTCTTTACGCTTGAAACACTCCATAAACTCAAATCCGTCTTCGAACACAATAGCTTGGTCGTGACAACTATGGAAAAATCGAAAACGATACTCACACATGAAAACTATGCATATGGTTCAGCCCGAAATGAAAGTAATTAGAGACACTTCTTCTGTAATGAAAGGTATCGATTCTCTCAGTAACGAACAACCACCGGATTCGCTCTGGTGAGCACATCAATACTAGATATCGTAGGAGTGACACTAGATAAACCTGGCCGCTTAGCCGACTTTTTTTTTAAAGCGCCTTTTTGAAACCGATATATTCTAGGAAACTTCTTCAGGCTTTTCGAGGTTTGCTATGCCAATGGCTCGTACCTTTCGGCGGTCTCGCCTGCCTCATCAGAGCCACACGGCCCATTAGTGAACCGTACATACTAGGAAAGGAGACAAAGCATCTTGAAAAAAAGACAGCATGAAATGTTGTCTGAATCATTTTCCAGTTAATAGCTTGCTGCTGTTAATAATTATCTGAACCTTGCCGTTCAAACAACTGTTTATTGAAAAATTCGTTGAAAACATTAAATATATAGTCTGTGATGTTTCTAGCCCATTGACGTAGAGTGATGTGCAAAACTTTCGCGTCAGGCGGGACTAGAACCCGCACCTCACCCTTTCCGGGAATGCGTGCTCTATCCGTTACACTATTGACGCCCATTTTGCACATCGCTCTTTCTACTCTACAGCACATCTATCTGTCAGCCGCCAGCCGTCAACGGCCTGGCCCGGGTAGTCGGTCTCGACATTGAACCCAGTCACGATGACAGGTATTGGGTATTGAAAATCAAATGTAATTGTCGTTATTTCACTTCTAGCGATGTTATGTTGTTTCAAATAGATACCCAATGATGTAGAGTGATGCGCAAAACTTTCGCATCACGCGGGACTAGAACCCGCACCTCACTCTTTCCGGGAATGTTTCTAGCCTTTTCATATACATTTTGGCGGTTTCGCCTGCCTGGCCAGAGCCACACGCCTCACCAGTAATTAACAACAACTGCAATCCACTGAGTTAAAAATGATTCAGACAGCATTTCAAGTCTGGTCCTGACATGCTGTGTCTTCTCCCCTTGCCTACTATGTAGATTGACTGCCGCAGCTGTGACTCTGACGAGGCAGATGGAGCCGCCTGAATCCGCAAGCTCCTGACATGTCAAACCTCGAAAAGGTTAGCATTTTCACACTATACGACGATGCAAAACAGGAGCTGCGATAGTGGAGTGGTTAGCAATGTGCTCTTGCAAAAAGTGAAACGCACGTTCACCTACTCTCGTCGAAGTTCAGAGTTTTGCATATTACTCAACATCACTGCATAAAATCTGTTTACCTTTCTCGAAACCGTGGTCCCACGGCCTCTGAATCTTTAACTGGCAACCCTAGACGGTCGGCTCCATCTCACCCGCAATTCTGAACCCCACCGTGTTTTCTCTAAAATGGCAAACTGGGGGATAGCGATGCAGAGGAGGTGGAGCACGCCGCTCAGAGTTGCCAGTCAGAGATGCAGAAACGCCGTGGGTTCACGGTTCCGAAAGAGTTACGCAGGAATTATTAAAACGGAGCACGAATCTTCTTTGACCATATGTGACTACTGTTTCATACTCAGTGGAGATAGCGGTTGAGTGGAAGTCCTTCGATGAGTCAGGAAATGCACTCACAAGTGAAGAGTTCTTCTAAAGTGACAGAAAGAAAAATGAGGACAATGCAACACTTACGGAGGTGGGATTCCTTCCCTCTGTTTCAACAAACTTTTTAATCCACACCTCTGTACCAATTTCTGGTGGAAGCTTAGCTTGAGACATATCGTCGAATGCGAAACGATGACGGAGAAGCACTTCTCTCACTAAAGTGTGCAATGTTCTGGACGAAGGAAAGAAAAGAACGACATCCTCACTGAAAGAAGAAAAAGGAGAATGAACCCTGCAGAACTTACTTTTTGTGGGTCCGTTTTCTACTGAGCATGATTGGCAATGGAACTTGTCAATAAGAGCATCTTCGTATTCTTCTACACCCACACAACTACAACATAATAGGACTTGTAAGAATTCTTATTTTACCGCTCTTTTAACACTGATATGACGTTATAATTATAAATCCAATTATGTCGAGCAATATGCCAAATATTCGACTTCAGGCAAGAGCTGAACTAGCGATTCACCCATATTATGAGACGCATGCTACCACTGCACCACACCACCCCACACCCCAGAGGCCAACGCCTTGCCTCCGCATTTTGAGTTAATTGGGTTTGATGCCGATATACAGTTATCAGATTAGACCCGTCGAGGGTTGGCTACTGTGTTGTGATAGATTTACCGACAGGATTCCTCGGGACGTCAAGCGCTCTAAAGGAAGACCACTGACCCGTTGGTCCGATTTCTTCATGAAAGGCATAGAAGAAAAATATGATGCTCAGCGAATCCCTTGAGCGAGGAGGACCCACTGGGCTACACTTGCACGCGATAGGGAAAAATGGAAGAGTTTCTGGTACCCGCTCGACTCACTCGACGATCAACGGGACGACAGGTGATACAGGTGATAGTGCTGTCAGAGCAGTGGTCTTGGTGGTGTAAAGGTAGAACGTATTCCTAGCATAGGTTAGAGAGAGAGTTCAACTTCCGCCTGAGGTCGAGAGTTTTGCAGATCACTCAGCGCCATTGCTACTTAATATAGTGAGCAGAAGTTTACAATTATTTCTGATATGGAAACCGGAAAATGAAGATTACAACATATGGTAAGTCGAACTGACCTGCCATGAAACCATTTCTCACAACAGTCGCACTGAATCCAAAAAGTGTCTACAGGATCAATCTTTATAGTTTGTCCGTGTCCAGAGGTCGATTCAATGAGTGGTTCGCCTGTCTCACTTATACTAAAATATGTATAATTGATTCTGTAGTGGCCAAACATGGGCAACTAAACATCTAACACAAACCTGGGAACCCAGATAGCCTTCTCTGGCCCACAAACGCCACATTCACTGAAACTTCCCGCTGATTGAACATTTTCACCGACCAGAAATGGGGAATATTCATTCAGAGAAATAAGAAATTTTTAGAAGTGTAAACAAAAATGTAACAAGAGACCATGTCAATAAGTTAAACCTTACCTTTGTGTCGACTGATAGTGGACTGGAAAGGTCAGTAGGAAGCGAAACATCGGAGCATTCTAGATGGTTCTCACCGTTCTCAGCGCCCTAAGATAGAGAATAGACGGTAATAAATCCACAAAAATGAATAACTAACTCGTATTTTACCCTTATACTGATCAATCGTTCTGAACTCGACCTATCTGCAGCTTCGTATGTCGGTACCCTCACTTCTATAGGGTTTTGAGAGACGCTTTTACAAGGAGATAGGGAAACGGGGCTTTTCGAAGAGGGTAATGAGGTAGAGCAGGAACCTATTGGTTTGGTCTCGGTTTGCCCACGTCTAACTTGGCTGCACTGACCAGGTGACTCAGATTTGATTGTGGCGACAGGATTGTCGTTACTACTAGTAGAAATGATCAGAGGGCCAGATGGAGGAGGCTCGTAGAATAGCAAGGGACTCGTCTTTTTGGTAGAAGCATTGTGGGGTGGAGGAGTTGGGGACTCAGCAGTTTTATACGTCGCGGAAGGAAATTTCGACGAAGAAACGTAGTTAGCAGATGCTGATACATGATCTGGAAGATTTAAGCACGGGTCGCGATTGGATGGACCGGGGACGAACTCGTGGAACTCGAACTGACGAGACGCTCCACTGTGCCAGCTAACCTCTCGATCTCTTTCCATCACATCGAAACTATGACAACACTATAACTTCTGTACGAAACCAGTCGAGGCGATAGGCCAGACAGATCTGGAATATTCCTTCAAAAAATAACATCCATAAAACTGCGCTGTCACATGGAAAGTACAGAACAATACGAACAATATGGGCATGAAAAAACAAGCATACGAATCTGTATAAGACGATACATCCTAACTTCATGAGTAATGGAGAATTAGAGATGTAGATGTAGCGTAGAAAGAGCGATGGGCAAAATGGGCGTCAGTAGTGTAACGGATAGAGCACGCAATAAGCGGAAAGAATGGGGTGCGGGTTCTAGTCCCACCTGACGCGAAAGTTTTGTACATCACTCTGAATTAATGGGTATACATTTGTGTAACATCATACCACCGCTAGAGCGGTTAAATAATTAGAATTTCATCTAATCTCTAATGGAGAATTCTTATCCTAGTGTATAAATAGGGGGCGCCGTGGCCGAGTGGTTGTGATGCTCGTCATGGTTCGCGCGGGATAAGCACCGCTCCCCAACACTCCCTGGCCGTCGACAACGAACACCCTATGGAACGTTATGGCCAGGTTATCATCGAGATTGCAAGGGATGTGCTCAACCAGGATACTTTTCAGCTATAAGGGGACAAATGTAAGACTGATCTCGATGGCTGGACAAAAACTTTTTATCGGAGTTATTCGTAACCATTCGGAAGCCGCGGCTTCAGGCTACAGCCCCATGTCACCGGTTTTCAAGAAAGTCTTTTTTGACTTTGCTACAAGAGGGGATTTATTGCGTTGTAGCTAAGAAGAAATGACGAAGTTCTCAGTATTCGTTTTACTTACCACTTTTGGTGGTAGTATGATGTTATAGATATAACCAATGATGCTGAATGATGTGCAAAAACTCTGATGTCGAGTGGGACTCAAACCCGCATTTCACCCTATTCGGGAACGCGTGCTCTAACCCGTTGCTCTACCAACGCCTGTTTTGTCACCACAGTTTCTACGCTATAACGCATCTTATGTGTCAGCAACCAACCGTCGACGGCTTGGCCTAGGCAGTCGACATCGACATTGAACCCAATCACGCTACCAGGTATTGGGTATTGGTATTGAAGCTCCAGTGTTGATCAACACCAGCGAGAGTATCCTACATTTCCCTCATCAAGCGTCGCTGGAGGTGACTGGATGCTTTTAAGCCTATAGCATGATTTCCAGTGTCCTGCCCAATGCATCGACCCAACGCTATCCTCCCAGACAATTCTGATACAGCTTGACCGACCCCTGAAGAATGGAAGGGTTGGTGGACTTTGAACGCGGGATCGAACCATCGACCATCGCTTAGTCGACCTTGCACGCCGCAGAGCACCTCGAACCACTGCGCGCCACAGGCGTTTCTCCATGTATTTATTTTCTTTGTTCATATTTACAAAAAATGAGATAACAAAGTATGAAAGACAGAAAAGGTGCAAAAAATACGATACTGAAAAAAATACAGGTTTCATTAGCAAAAAATCAACTAAAAAAAAGAATAAAGCTCTCGGTGCTAATCAACCTATGGAGGATGCGCCACCATTCGTCTTCAGTTTTCGACTTCGTCTGAGACGATTGAATGCATATCTGGCCATTACAATGACTCGCGATGGCCTACAGCTGTATCGAGTCAATGCTGCTTATCCTCACAGACAAGTCAGACCAATCTGGTACTAATCAACCTATCCCCTAGGATGTGGACGGCTTGATGAGCCATGAGCGCAAGATCGAACCACCAACCTCGTGTGCAATGCAGAGCACCTCCAACCACTCTGCCACATGTGCTTCGGAAAAGTGAACGTATTCAAAAGGTACTAGGCAAATAAATCCTTTTTTTTCTCTCACTGAATAAAAACCCACACCCAAATTCTGCAAATAAGACAAGAAATGAAAGAAGAAAAAATTTGAAGAAGACATACTAACTCTGCGCGGAACATTATCCTTGCAGACGACAATATAGTCGATATCGCCAGTGATGCGCGATTTTTATTCTTTTACAAGGATTCAATTCTTTGTTTCAGATTATGCTTTAGTTCATTGGGCAACTCCGACAGAACATGATTTTCTCCACAACCTTGTATACTATTTGTACATATATATATATATATATATATAATATATATACATATATATATATAAACATATATATACATATATATATATATATATATATATATATATATATATATATATATACACGTAATACATTCGTCTCAATTCGTACTCGTAAAGCAGCAGGCAGTGAGAAACGCTTCGTTGGGCGGCCATGATGTGGCAAATATTGAAAAAATGTGGTACCAAAAGAAAGCTGAGAAAACTCTGCACAAAGCGGTACTGATCTCTTGCTGGTGAGATGGCAGAAATGTGTTCAGGCTCATGGCGTATACTTTGAAGTTAATAAATCTGTTAATTCTCTAGTGCCAAAACTTACGAGAAGACCTAATGTTTCTGTCTCACTGTAAGCCGTCGGCTTCTCTTTTTCGACTCCTCCACTTTGCTCTCCTTTTTCTTATCCACAAACTGCGCAGCAATTCTTCCCACAGTCGTTTTTTTAGCAGTGGTATGATATTACAATTTGATTTCTAACAATGTTGAGTGATATATAAAACGCTGAAACTCACATGACTGGATTCAATGCCCTTATGGCTTTACTAGGCCCGACCGTTTGCGACTGGTTGCTGCAAAACTGATACCTTGTATCGCAGAAACCGTGGACGCATGTGGCGCAGTAGTTAGAGGTACTCTGCGTCGCACACGAGGTCAATGGTTCGATCTCGCGCTCATGGCTCACCAAGCCAACCATCCCTCCGGGGTTGGTAAGTTGGTACCAGGCAGGTCTCAGACTTGTCTGGGAGGATAAGCAGCGCTGACTCGGTTCAGCGGGAGGCCACCGCGAGTCATTGTAAAGGCCAGATATGCATTCAATCACCTCAAACGAGGTTAAAAAATTGAAGTTGAATGCATGGTGAATCCTTCAGGGATTGATTAACGCCGAGAGCTTTATCCTCTATCTTTATGTACATTACTTCTATGGGCAAAGAAAACTTGGATTGTGAAGCAACTCTGTTTTCCCTCTCTCAGTGCGCTATGAGAACCTTTTCGAGAACCACTTCAAGCTTCAAATTCGCTGAGATTTGGGCTATCGAATGAGCCCAGAGTGATCCAATGGAGAGCGATCCACACACATAGCTGAGCAAATAAAGTAACACTGTGGAACACAATTATTTCTGCTGCTACATCGTACTGCAAAGGTCTATTTGAAGATCAAGCAAAATATCCGAATCATCGGGATTTAAGCTTTCGAATGATTGCTTAAATTCTAGGTGAAATGCTTTGTTCAGCGATAAAAGACCTCAACTTCTAAGGTCAAAATGGTCGTCATCATTCGCAAAGGTTTAAATAAAACATTTCGTCGGGAGAGAAAGTCGGTTTCAAATCATGAGAAGCCTAGATGAATAGCTTCTTTTGAAATATATGCAAGCAATTAAGATATATATATATATCTGATTATATAAGTGAAAAAAGTGCTTATGTGGCGCAGTGGTTAGAGGAGGTCCGCGTCGCACAGGAGGTTAATGGTTCGATCTCGCGGACATGGCTCACTAACAGCCATCCATCCCTCGGGGTCGGTCGGTGAATTGGTAACAGACAGGTCTCAGACTTGTCTGGGAGGATAAGCAGCACCGCTCGGTACAGCGGGAGGTCACCACGAGTCATCGCAAAGGTCACGTATGCACTCAGTCAGCTCAAGCAGAGCTACGAATGGAGGCGAATGCATGGCTCATCCCTCACGGATTGATCAACATCGAGAGCTTCATCATTCTGGCTTTTAAGAGAAAGTAACAAGATGAATCTGATGTCACTTTAGGAATCAATAATTCGCTGCTTCATTAGCAGCGCAGTGCCTGCTGGTGTATCACTTAAACGATCGATATCTATCTATTCCATGGGATTTAATTTGAGCGATTATTTATTCGCTTAGCAAATATTGCACAACGCAAAGGGTGAACAAATTTATTGACAAAAAAACGATCATAAATCAGATATTTTCTAATTTGAAAAATTCTCACGTATATCTCATTTTCCTTACAAATTCCTCTCCAAAAATATTCAAATATAAAGAATATTATTTAGAAAAATAAATAATAAAATAGAAAAACGACATTAGAAAGAACGCAAGGCTCCGCCGTCGATGAGTCCAGTCTTGGCGACCTCACGACAAAGTTTAAAGGGCGACGAGGGGACGCTGCCAAACGCGACAACGGGCGCTAAAGCGACCGCGGCACGGACGTCACCGCGAACAGCATTGGAGCGCGACAGCCGCGTGCGGGGTGTGGGTGTGGCGCAGTGGTTAGAGAACCTCGCTCACGCACAAATGGTTGCGGTTTCGGTCCCGCGCTCAAGACCCATCCATCCTTCCATCCCTCCGGGTCGGGAGGTTGTTACCACACCTGTATGTGGGAATAAACAGCACTGACTTGAAACAATGGTAGGCCATCAAGTAATTGTAAGAGACATTTATATTTTAATCACCTCAGACAACGCTAGATGGAGACAATGTATGGCGCATCGTTAAGAGAGCGGTCAGCCCGAAAGTTCTAAGCTTCAGCTTCATTCGCTTGTTGACACGGCGTATTGGCAGGGAGCCGCGAATGAAATTAACGGAGGAAAAATTCCCCAAAATTGTCAACGCCTTCAATCGACTATTTTAAGATCTCGCTAAAAATCTGTAATACATTCTAACAGCATATTCTAAGCCTGAGGCTTGTTATGACACTTATGCAGTGCTAGACACCTGTTTCGGCTTTTCGGCTAATCAGTGGCACGCTGCCTTTCGGTTAGTCGCCCTCTATTACAGAGAATCGAAGCCGTAGAAATTACAGTCTGCGTAAGGTGAAAGGATCACCGTGGTGTTCCTTAAGAGTGATTGATTGCCGAAAGGGACCGTGCTACTGATGAGACCTAAATGTCGCAACATGTGTCAAGCATTGTATAAGTGCCAATAGCAGACCTCATAAAAGGCTTAGAACATGCTGTCGGGATGTATTAGATATTTCGAGCGACGTCTTGAAATTATCTATTGAAAGTGTTGGCATTTATAGTCAGGCGTAACAGCCGTAAGCGAAGCAAGCGACAATCGACTATCAATCACTTTAAAACAACGCCACGGTGATCCTAGCACACTAAGCAGAGTGTAATTTGTACGGCTTCGAATCCCTATAACAGGGAACGAGTGTCGGAGTGGCACCATGTTGCTGGTTAGGCCGAAAAGCCGAGACACGTCTGTAGCACTGTTTAAGTGCCATAAGAGACCTCATGAAGGGCTTAAAATATGCTGTCAGGATGCCTGGAATTAGAATGACACATTCACTTAGTCTCATGGAAAATGTCATCAAACGGAGAACGATGGCGATTGAAGGAGACCGAATGATTTGAGAAGCTTCACTGGAATTAGGTTGAAAATTTCAAGTCAAGGTGCCACGTACGAGTGTGAACATGTGTCGTTAACTGGTAGCCGAACACTCGTTCGATTTAACCTCATAAATGGCTGACACCTCGCGCATCCCCACCCATACGACCTACTAACACCTGCTGCCATATCGGACACCCCGGAACGGCGTTCCAAAAATTTAGGTTTGTGGCACAACCACGAAGGGAAGGCCGGACACCCTTAGTACCTTGTGATACTGGGCTATAACCGAGAAACCTCTTGGCGACCACCAACCGATGCAACGATGCGTCGTATCCCACGTGGGTCTCCAAATCAATTCTCTACGTGGCAGACAAAAAGAGACCGCAACGCGTTGGAGCACGCGAAGCAGTCGATTTCGACATCGTCTGATATTTCGTGACGTCTCCTTCCATAAAAGTGGCGTTTTGGTCTCAGGTCGATTGTGTATTCAAAGGTACTGATTAATTACACTTTGGGAATTGGTGAGAATGTGAGAAACGAATTTCCGTTCAATACCGAGGTCGCCTTTGATCTCCGATCGATATTTATCAACGAGGATTCTTATGAGTCGTGACGAATTGCTGTCAATGCGTGAAACGCTTGTTGAAAAAAATGTGGATTTTAACTGAAAATTGAGATTTTCTCACCTACAACGATCTCTGCAGTAGTATCAGGTTGGTAACTGTATTCGTTCACATGAGCTGAATCGTTTCATCCATCAATTAAAAAAATATCATGACCATCCGGCAAAAAGAAACAAGCCATCACAACGAATCTATTCTTTATTAATACCACATCGAATGATGAGTAGCGTAGATGTGAGAATCCCACGAAAAACTATACGATTCTGCTCAAAGGATTCTGAACTGACGAATGATACGAAAAAAGCAGAGAAATGATTTATGCTCCTGCCAGAATCCTACTGGTACAAAAGCTGAACAATGATAATTAAAGTTTTATAGCGGACTCCGCTGCGATCCTCACAGATACCCATAAAGGATAAAAAAGGATAAAGCTTTCGGGCGCTGATCAATCCCTGAGGGATGCGCCATGCATTCGACTTCAATTTTTAACTTCGTTTGAGGTGATTGAATGCATATCTGGCCTTTACAATGACTCGCGGTGGCCTCCCGCTGAACCGAGTCAGTGGTGCTTATCCTCCCAAACAACTCTGAGACGCGTTCGTCGCAAATTTACCGACCCCGGAGGGATGGACGCTTCGGTGAGCCATGAGCGCAAGATCGAACCATCGACCTCGTGTGCGACTCAGAGCACCTCTAACCACTGCGCCACATGCGCTCATATATATGCACATATGGAAGGAATATCGAAGAATTATCAATTAATCATCAATTTGCCATAGATTTTGAAGAAGAATTCCAAAGAATTTATAAATATGGTACTTTCAATGTTCTATGTGCTTCATTGTTAAAACTTTTTCTACATATAAAGCGGTACATTTTGTGAAACGCTAGAAATATCAAAGTTTTGAGTAGTAGAATGGATTTTCGCGCTTTTAACTTACTTTTATGATCACACTGTTATATGAAACGTACATGAGCGATGCATCTAGTTCATCTAAGTTCCCCTTTCTGTAATGGATTGAAGATCTGAAAAGTGCTTACAACTTCGACATAATCGGTGCAATCAACACTCCGATCCATCTCCTTTTATATCGCTTCAATCACCTCGGTATTCGCCCGTGTATTCTTTTCACCCATATAGTGCTTCTTTTTTCATTGTAGTATGATCGGTCCATCGATATTTATTTCTTGAAACGCACTTTACTCCTAGTGACGACTAATAGAGTGGATAGATGTGCCTTGCAATACAAACGTAGTCGCTGGTTCAATCCTGAGCTCTCAGGCTCATGAACGCCTCCATCTCTCCAGTGTGAGTAAACTGATATTAGATTTGTCTGGTAGGATAGCAGTATCAACTTTATAGTCTGGTAGGTCATCACAATTTATCATAAAGGACAGGCTTCCATCAAAACATGATCCTTTGATGATGTTTGATGAAGTCGCATGAAGGTGAATTTCTCAGTTATATCAGTGTCAAAACCTTTTGTCATTCTCTTATCATTTAGCTAGATCTCAAAAAGAGGTCTTTAATGGAGTTTTTTTTTTTCAATTTCACACGACCCCCATCACCCTTTACTCTGCGGATCTTAGCACTTCTGGCATTCGCTTCGTTTTCTTGCATTTAACCTCCACAAAGGTCTTCAACATTTCTCGTGTTTTTTCGACTGTTGCTTTAGGATTTCGTATTCCTTGTGAATATCGTAGAATGCTAGTTGGGACGATTTCCTTGCAATCTTAGAGTCAAAAGAGTTAAGATGCTCCCACATGATTGCAAGAGGGTGTTCATGGAGGATTTGAATCAGTAACCTGTTACCTGGTATCAATAGCCACTTCGACACCCCCTCCCGTATACTATTTGCTGAGTATTATATTTGTTTACCACGAAACACATTACTCTCATGAAACGGTTTTTTTAACGTTAGTTAAATCTACCAAAAAAAATCTAAAAAAAAATCTAGATCTAGTTAAATCTACATTTCTTTCTATTCATGCACTTATACTTGTGAGCGATCTTACTAAATGAAGTAACAACGGGTTTTGAACTGAAAACTGAACATTCAGTTCTTCACGTAATGGACCAGACGGTTTCTCAATCTCTTGAACAATGTAGAATGTACCTCTGTCTCAGTTCCCAGTTTTCTTTTTAGTGGATTGTATATCGAGGGCCTGATAACTCAGAATAAATGCACAAATGGTTATTATATTGTTACCTTACCATGTATTTAAATGCTTCAATTTATAGTTGCTGTGCGCTTGCTAAGCAGTGCGTTGTATATCGTTATAGTTAAGCTTTGTTGAATTATTTTCAACACATATGTATGTGTGCATATATATCAATGCATATATACATGTGCAAGTGTATATACATATCACCTGTATCACCTGTATCACCTGTCGTCCCGTTGATCGTCGAGTGACTCGAGCGGGTACCAGCAATTCTTCCATTTTTCCCTATCGCGTGCAAGAGTAGTCCAGTGGGTCCTCCTTGCTCTAGGAATTCGCTGAGCATCATATCTTTCTTCCATCGCTTTCGTAAAGAAATCGGACCAACGGGTCAGTGGTCTTCCTTTAGAGCGCTTGACGTCCCGAGGAATCCAGTCGGTAACGGCTCTCGTCCATCGGTTGTCGTTGAAGCGCATCACGTGTCCGGCCCACCTTATTTTCGATATCCTGGCGTGTAGAACGGCGTCTCTGATTTTCGATCGTTGACGTAGGTCGGAAGTTCGGATCCTTTGTCTCATTTGCGAAATACGGGATACTCCTAGCATCGACCTTTCGACTGCGCGTTCGATAACGGCAAGTGATCTTTCATCCTGCTTACGTAGCGACCAGGTTTCTGCTGCATACGTTAGGGCAGGGATAATTGTCGAGTCGAAAAGGTGGGCACGGAGTCGGATGTTCTTTGTCCTCTTCACTACATCTCCGATGCTCTTAAACGTTCCCCAAGCCGCTCGTTTCCTCCTGCTCAACTCTGGGGCTAGGTCGTTCATCATGTTGATTTCACGACCTAGATAGATGTAACTGGAGCATTCGGAAATTGTCGTTCCGTTGAGCGTGAATGGGGCATTAGAAACCCATCCGTTCCTCATGAACATTGTTTTCGTTAGATTCAGTTGAAGACCGATCTTTCCACAGGCGTTGGATGTTTGGTGTTATGAGAACGATATCGTCAGCAAAGCGAAGATGGTTTAATTGTCGACCGTCAATTTTCACTCCCATTTCGTCCCATTCTAATGTTCGCATGACGTTTTGTAGGGTGGCAGTGAATAGTTTTGGCGATATTGTATCGCCTTGTCGAACCCCTCTTCTTACGTCAATGGTGATATTGTTGTAGAATGGAGATATTCTGGTCGTGAAATCTTTATAAAGCTCACGAAGGATCATTGTTTACCGAGTAGGGACGCCCTGGTTATCCAGAGCCTCTATAACCGCTTCTGTTTCCACTGAATCAAAGGCTTTCTTAAGATCGATGAAAGTGAGGCAGAGTGGTTGTTTGTACTCTCGTGAAACTTCGATGAGTCTTGTAATCGTGTTGATGGGTCCATGGTACTAAATCCTTTTCTGAACCCTGCTTGTTCGCATGGCTGTCCTTCGTCCAGTGTTCTGTCAATCCTGTTCAGGATGACTCGAGTAAAGAGTTTATAGACAACGGACAGCAAGCAGATTGGGCGATAATTGCCTATGTCGTGAAGGTCTCCCTTTTTGAACAACAATACGGTCTTGCTGGTTTTCCATTGAATAGGGACCTTGCATTCTGACAGGTAGCGAGTGAAGAGCCGAGCCAGGGTGTTGATGAGAACTGGCGGCAGGTTCTTCAGGTGTTCTGGTCTAATCCTGTCTGGACCGGGTGTTGTTCTGTTTTTCACCGACGATATAGCATGTCGGATTTCGGAAGGAAGGACCGGTGGAACGACATATTCGTCCTCTTTCAATTTATATGACGGTAAGAGAACATGGCTAGCGAAGAGATCCGAGTAGTACTGGTGGATGATTTTCTCCATAGCCCTTCTGGAAGCTGTAAGTGTCCCGTCAGGGTATCGGAGTGCAATCATCTTGGTTTTATAGTTGGCGAAGCCTCGCTGGGCTTTGCGAATGCTCTTCCCAGCTTCTGCAGCTTCTGCCATAACTGCTGCTCTTCTCTCTTTAAGGTCTTCTTTTATCGCTTCTCTGCATCGTTTCGCAAGTTCGGACGTAAGGTTTCGGTTGCCTGCGGCTCGTGCGATTCCACGTTGACGTATCAGCTCGAGTGTCTGCGGAGACAAGCGTCTCTTCGTGACCTTAGGACTTTCGGCTTTTTTAGCGCCAACGTGAAGATATTCAACGAGTCGATCGTATTCTTCGTCGATGTTGTCGACAACGGTATCTTCCCAAGAGCCGACTAATGATTTGATTTTTTTTTTGTATATATATACACATATACATATATATGTATATATACATATATATGTATATATGTATATATATACATCCTCTATCATTTATTTTTGTGAATTATCAAATGTATAGAGTGGTTGTTTGACGGATAACATTTGGTTAGGTGACTGACAATCACAATACACATTAAACAGTAAGCAAATCACTAAGCGAAGTGCTGTTTTAACCTCTCTTCAAACACTCCTTTGCAACCACTTCGAAAAACGTTGGCCTGAATATCTTCGGAACTGCAAGCGGAATCGGCTCGACCAGCATTCTACAAAATCCGTAAAGAAGACGAAATCCTCAGTCGAAACAGCACGCGGAATACTGGAAGACTTCGGGACTATGAATAAAGGCAGGAAATCGAGCAAGAAGTGTTGTGATTCGCATGATATGTGATGTCGTTAAGTGAAATAAAAATTAGGCAAACTTCGTGAAACAAACAAGATTGTGAGTTTTTAAGTTTTTCAACAATTTTTAACATCATCGAGCATTTGCGAGCTTGAAATATCTAAAAACATCGTCGGGCGAGTAAAAGACGCAATGACTACAGCGAATTTTTTTGTGCTTCTCCATTTTTAATCCTTGTCCATTTCTAGAGCAGTTTTATGGTGAAGGCTAACAGATTATCAATGGTCAAGATCTGATCTTTGTTCATGGAAAATTAGAGAGTCATTTACAATCGAGAGTGTGTAAGTATCTTTGAGCAGTTCTCTTAGTCATATAACGAATCCGTATAATGATGTTCTAAAGATTAAAAACGACTTTGCTTTGTTTCGAGAGATGTTCACTAATATCTATTGATTTCAAAATGTAATACTGGATCCAGTGCTAGTGGGCGAAGGGCATATATTTGAACTACTCATCTCACAGCATACGAATAAAACCTGCCCACTAACTAAGCGGCAACGTCTAATTTTTTTCCTTCTCTAGTGTACATTGAATCGATTGCACAGTGCCGTCATTGGCTTAAGGTTATACGGACATACTAAGTAATACCAGTAGCTGTCAACGCCGCTAAGACAGTCCTCTCTTCCAGCCATACAGGACCGACTCTACGTCACAGTGGAAAACTGACGATCGTATCTTTTGTACTGGATAAAAAGTGTGTAAATTTCAATGGTTACATTTTCAATTTTATAATTCTTCACGAACTGAGGTATTTTAATTTAAATCTGAAGACAACAGTCGCATTCGTGTATAATGGTGAGGGAATATCTTTTTCAGTGTTATCAAATAGGCTGACTTCAATTTTGGCTTTTATTTCGTTCCTAATAATTATAGGAAAACAGCAATATTTGACTAATACCTTTCGTTTTGAATGTTTCTTTGGACTACGTTCAAATTTCAATATGCCTGGAAACTATTTTTGAGCCGTGCATTAAGTCTGTTATGTTCTAGGGTGCCTTTTGTCTAAGCCAGGTCCTCCCTGGACCACTAACAGACCACAGGCTTGGCTCAAAAAAACCACCACGCATATTGAAATTTGAGCTTGGTCTAAAAACCCTCGAAACAAAAGATTTGGTATATTTGACGATACCAGTCAGAAGCAATCGAGTGTACTCACTGCCCGTTCGGTGATTTCTATACTTATCGTCCGTCCACTGTAAAACGTTCGTCGGCGGCTCCTCTATGTAGGTACCCCCTCCCCACCGAGCGGGATTGGCTCAGAGGAAAGGCACCGTGCAACTGACAAGCCTGCAAGGGCGAAACACGTGTATAACATTGTATAAGTGCCCATAACAGACTACATGCATGGCTCAGAATTATGCCTTTTAGTGAATGCCTAAAAATACCAGGTTTACAGCATAGAGTGAATCACAGCATTGTGGAAACAGTCGTCTTTCAGCCTTTTCCTTCGCATGCCACCGATGTGTAGCCGTGTTTTCCGACTCCAGCGTATATTCTACACCGTCACTGTTTTAGGAATGATTTAGACAGACTAATTCAGTTTCGTCCGTCTTGGCTGGAACTTGGACCATTCATCCACATTCTCTTGCAAATATCTGAGTTTTCCACCAAGTTCAACTTAGAAGAGGAGACCATGATTTTGAAGATATTATCTAATGCAGAATAGTTTCATTGAGAGATCACAACGCGATCCAATACCTGTATCTGATCTTCTTTTCATATCAGTCTGACATTTAGTTTACTGGCGTGACGAATTTCTGTTGCTGAGGATCTCTCAGGCTGACTTCTTCATGTAAATACACCGTTAGCCGCACTTAAACTGAACTCTCTGCGTTTGTCACACCGCTGCGAATTCGAAAAAAGTGAGGAGCGATCTCTAAAACCATCTATAGTTTTAGCAAGGTTAAAATTTAGGTCAACTGAAGTTACGAAAATAGTGAATTGAGAAAACGGCTCTTCATTGTGACTGTTCAGGCTCTGAAGAAAAATTCACCTTCTGTCATTGTGAAATACGTTGCGTCAAGAATCTTCTCCTACTGTTGTCCATATTAAGTAAAAAAAATTGTAGATTGAGCTTTATTAAAAATCATTGTGGCAATTATACAAAAATGTCATATCAACATCTTTTAGTAATAGGCAGTAACACCGAGATAGTAGAAGTTCAGAGATCACGATGTGATAATTCAGGAGAGGTACCCATAACAACGCAACGAGCAGTTATGCGAATATGAAACGAGGCCGAACAGACGGAGAAAACACATGAAGACGTGCATTTTGCGGATTTAGATCGCAAAAAAGAAAATGGTTTACGTCTATAAGAGCTAAAACGGTACAGTAAGACGAACGAACACGCTTCTGACGTCATGATTAGGATTCTGAAAATGAAGCTCTTCTCGATTCAGTCAATTCTGTCTATTACTTGGCTTTTTTTCTGATGGTAGATTTGGTGATAAGGTAACATAGAACAGAATGAGAAGAATACTAAAGTGATCCTGCTTCCCTGAGGAAGGATGAAAAAGCAAAAATGCTAAGATAGCATTGGGGAGCTTTTCCTTGTAGGTACTATTGATGCATGCCTTATTCTACGTAATCACAGTTGTGTGCAATATTGTCAACAGAACTCTTTGGTAAGAGAAACGATCATTATTTTTTAAACACCAAAATAAAAATATCCAAGAATCCACCTAGTTGTAATTGAAAACGTTGTTCGGCACCCCTATACCCATAGTCCTGAGAAGGGCAAAAAGTTGATGAAAAACATGAATGATGAAAAACAATGGGTGAGGTCTCACTAGTCACAGTGAGATTGAAAGAAAATGTTTCTGACTTTTGTTGAAAAAATTAGTTCATAGAATAGGTAGAATAGGACGACGGAGCAGTTGTGGTGTGAAATGGCACTAAGGAATATTGAAACGAAAAACTTACAATGAAAGAAGGTTTATAAAATCATTCACTATAAAGCACCTTGTGATGAAGTCGTTCTCATGCTTAATCTACTCAGTATTCTCTAACACATTCCGGAACGTCTGAACACTATAGCGTGCATTCGGTATTAGACAGTCCTCTAATGTGTCAAACAGTTGTCGATAATATCCGAGAGACCAGTGAGCCCCACCTTTTTCTGAATTCACAGGAAGGATAAACTGATTAGGATACACTTGACTATCAAAGCCTGACAGCGCTTACAATCAAAGGTCCGGAATGCGTTAAGTGCTCTAATACATCTAGGTCAATTTAAGAAGGTGGGAATACTTCGATCTATTGTATTCCACTAGATTTTTGTTATAAAACTTGCGAGAAGCTCTGCGGCGATCCTTTCACCTAATTTGAGCGCTGTTTCTTTCATAGTTCCCTCCTTATATGCAGGTACAGGAAAAACGTGAAAAGGTTACGTAGCAAGTGTTCATGCATCGTACGAAAGTATGCTTGCGCTGAAACTGCGCTTCGCTATAGAAAAGAACGAATTTTTACAAACAAATACCCATTCGAAGAGGTCCCGATTGAGTTTAACGCCCAGTACACTACCGTTTCATCATCTGCATCTCTAAAGTTCCATCTTTACAGGTATTCATTAAGAGGGCACCAAGGAAACGCATCACAAATTACTCAGCCAACTCTTCTGATATATTCCTACTGATCCATCTATTTTTTGTGGCCTTCTCAATAAATTTTCCACCCACTAATCGCTACCCAGCTATTCATCGTTGATTATGCTGTCATAGATCTATAGAACTTTCTGCACTGACTGTCGCTAGCAAAACCATCAGTACGGCACAGAAGTTAGTCAAGAGTTCCTAGTGTCTTTGTGGTCCCGATGATCACCGGAACAATAATATCAAAGTGCTCCAGATCTAGCTTGAAGAAATAGCTGATCGTCACTAAGCGATCCGCATGGATAGAAGTAGGCGGAAGATCAGACGGCACACAGAATTCGATCTCCTTTGTCTCAAGACCCGATCCTGGTCGAGCCTTACATGTGCCCTACAAGTGCAGAATAAAGAAATGAAGCTTGATGCATACATAAATCTCAATTCTCAATGGAGAAGGAAAGGAACGAGAGATCATACATGAGATTCGACGGCTATGGTAACACTTTTGCGGTCTATCAAATGTGATTCGTATCGGTTAGTGGAAATGAAGTCGAGTTGCTGACACAGCGATATCAAAACACATTCATGATGCTCCTATAAAAGATAATAGGAAGACTTTCGATG
This sequence comes from Parelaphostrongylus tenuis, assembly GCA_019055375.1. Taxonomy (NCBI): domain Eukaryota; kingdom Metazoa; phylum Nematoda; class Chromadorea; order Rhabditida; family Metastrongylidae; genus Parelaphostrongylus; species Parelaphostrongylus tenuis. The sequence goes on along the minus strand of JAHQIW010007468.1, from coordinate 276,947 downwards.
TAAAGAAAGTTTTTTTTTTTGCTGATGAGTCTTATAGTGCAATGCATTGGTGAACAAACTGCACAAAAGCGTGCAAGCTCTCGATCTCCACCGCAGACAAACCAAATAGCTCATCTCCCATTCGAAGATAAGGCAAACTTACAAGTGCAATTAATTATGTCCCATGTAACTTCTTATTTACCAACACTTTCTCATGTATATGATTTATATTATTGGCTAGGAACAAGTCGAATACCTTCTTTCGTTGCCAACGTCTTCGTTGGGTATGGTCTTCGACGGTTAATGTGATTCTGGTGGTTTCACCTGAAATGTTTATGATTAAAACTGCATGGTATGCTAGGCCATTCGATATGAATCATGGAATTTTCTATAAAAAGTCGAGTTGGATGCAATTTTCGTAAACTTTATTCTCCTATTTAGAGCATTGTCAAATATCAGACAAAAGTTAAACGCCGGACAAAATTCACCATACGTAGAACTCAAATGCCGTGATTTTATTAGTGTTTAAGTACCAGTCTAAGATAATCATTTTGGACCAAAAGCAAAACAGTTTTGCTAACAATTCAAAACTTATACTAGTAGAATGAAAGACTGAAACTGTGGATCACATACAGTCGCCGAAAGACTTTTCAATTGCTTTTTGATTGACAAATGTTTTCCGTAAATGGAATTGTGAAGTTATTCAAAACAATTGCATTTAAGCGATGATAGGTGTGAGTGGAAGACACAGTCACAAAATTTTCCAACTCATTTTCTTTATACTCTCTACTACCATTTCCAAAACATGAAAGATCACGTTACGTACAGCAGAATTGTTGTTCCTAGCATGACTAGTAGTGTTTAAATACTTTGCTGATCATAGTGCTATTTGCCAATTTCTTCGCAGATTTTACCTACTCTGAAGAGTTTTCGAGGACTCAAAATTTTGCAGCAAGTGATTTCATCGACCAAAAAAGAGTGTGAGATAATTTCATTCGTTATATCCATTTGAATTTGCCTTCTCATTGCGTATTTGTTCTTCACCTTTAGAAATTTCACCGGTTTTTGTACAATTATATGTCACAATGAAATTAAGTGACGAATCGGTCTTGTTGCTAGGGAGGGTTCTGCGCTTGAACTTTTAACTCCTCCAGCTGTTGAGCGATTTTTCGCGACTCGTATCTTTCATCACTCCCAAGTCTCCGTTGATAACGACACCAAGTGGTGACAGACTTCTCTCATCTTAATCACAATACTTTCCGATGCAGCACTCTATCACAAAATTGCTGACAGCTTCCTAATCAAATGGAACGTCAACGCTAGAAGCGGCTCCTGTTCATTTAGCCCATGCTTCCCAGACGTATTTTGAAAAAACAAATGTCGCTTTACGCTTCCTTCACTTCTATTTCAACAGTCAAAAGTGCGATACTGTTACAGAATTAGAAATGAATATCACAAAAAGTAAAGCGCGCATATCAACATGGATGTAAGGTGTCCATGGGTACAAAGTAGATGCAAAGAAACCTTCTAGATGCTCATATTAATGAGTTGGAATTTTTTCAATGAGTAACTTCGCTTAATAAAGATGAGCTTAAATCCTATAAGATGAGTAGGTCGTTTAACGTACCAGGTAATAGGCCGACTTCTTGCACTTTCATTGAAGCCACCATTGTGCCACGAGGTCGTCCACAACATCCAACAATCTGAATACTTTTGTCACATATCAGACAAAAACTCGTGATCTCAAGTAAATCAGCTCTCAATCTTGAAACTGATGAAGCAAGAGTTATTATGAAGCAACGAACAGTAATAGGTGTCATTCAGTTCATACTCAAATTTTCGATTAATTTTCTTTTTCATTTAATTTTGAATTTATTTGAGTAGAGTACAATGTTTATAGTTTCTGGGAGTACACTCAACACCTTCCCAAATACGGAGTTGAACGGTGAACGTTCTTTCGAGACTGATCACTTGGTCTCATTTCTGAATCAGAATTTCACTGCAGTCAGAAAATGTTAGAAAATATTTAGATATGGCTTGGTATAGTACGTCGTCTAGACTGTGAGGAAGGGGAAAATTGTCGAAATGTCAGCTATCGCATTTGAAGAAGTTATGCCAACCTCGTACACGCTTTGAAAGAAGAGTAATTTGTGAGGTAATTTTTAATTATTCATACTAAGATTTAGTGAAAACCAGACTCGATTTATTAGTAAGAGATAAATCTTCTTTGAATATAAACAAATATAGTGAAAACATTACAGAAGTCACTCTTATCATTGCTTATAATTGATAAACTTCAACGAGATCTCAAGCTTTGAAATTTTTATCTAATAACTGCAAACAGATTTCAAAAAAATTAATGGTACAAAGTTTCGAGGTTACCGAAGTAAAAGAATTGAGTTTTGTCACGAGTCGCTTAGAAGCGAACACTCACGATTTCCTCTTCTGTAGACGACGCAGAATCTCTCATATACGGCGCATCAAGATTTAAGTACGGGTAGACCTTGAATGTTTTCTCTGCAAATAATCATCTCTATCACCTATACCATTTTTGATAACGTTTATCTATGAGAAAGTGGAGTGGATGACATGGAAAGGACTTTCATTTATCTTTCTTGAGCGATGTGGTTGCTAACATATTGATAGCTCGTTTGAACGGCACAGAACTATAAGTTTTTTCGACATAATTACCATTATTTTCACCATCTTGGCGACAAAGTAGTCACGTGCAGCTAGACAAGATCCGTTTCTCTTATGTTCCCCTTAAAGTGAGTCTCTCAAAAAAGTGTCAAGCTCCTTTTCAGCTTGGAGACACTGCTGAGGAAGTCCTTCGGACTCTAATCGTAGTTCAACACCCAGGAGCACGTTGAACATAGCAGAAGCAAGAAATATCGGGTGCCTAGACCCAATTTAAGAAATTCGAGAGATTTCGAATAGCTAGTGTGAAATGCAGTCAATACAGTGTTTCTAACGTCAGGTAATGGCACAATTCCAAGAGACATTAGTATAACAACCATGTCAATTGAGTATGCTTAAGAAAGACCGTTAAAATATGCTGTTTGGATTCTGGCATATGATACTATTACAGCTTCTTTATGTCATTCGTATCCAGTCTTTTATAACCGCACTCTCCGCATTCGTTCAAATAAGATATGCGTATGTGTTCATCTATAAAATGCACTCTGCAAGTCGGATTCAACGAAAGCTCAATGTGGTCAAACAGCTTACCCATGGGAATACCCTTTATCTACTAAAGACCCCAGAGAGTAACCTACGACTAGCTTTACCACCCAAAACGATGAAGCTAGAAGGCATCAAATTGTGAGCAGAAACCTTTACAGTTCCCTTGAGTGGGCCAAGTTCATGAAAAAACGCAGTTATGTCGCATGCACAGGTGGTGAGATTTTTTGCGAATCACGCTGGAGTCAACCAAGGAGTTATGAGCGATACAGTTCATGTTATAAAAATGTTCTACAATTTTCAAGCTCAAAAGCTCAATACTAGCACCGTTTTTGTCCAGATTTTAGTAAGTAACTTTATGGGAGAAATTTACTTCTTATGTAATCATAGCACACCTGCAACCATCTCTGTGTCTCCGTCCTCGGGAATCATCATCAACGCTGTGCAGGTGTATCGAACTGAACCGTAGTTATCACGATCTATCTGAATGAAACACAATAAAGAAGGAAAGTTTTTCATTAGCTCTTAATATTTCCACTCAAAGGATGGGTCTAGAAGAGAAAGAAAGAGTTTGTCAGTGAACTTGCCTCAGACAAAATCATTCACCAATCAATTTTGTCGAAAGAGATGAATCGATTGGGAAGATATATTCAGATCTCTGTCATTCTGTATTATATTTTGAGCAAGACTTTCCGCCACACTATACTAATGGCGAATTTGGAATCCAAGGAAAAAAGTCACTCTTTGCGGAGCCACCTAGTGAATGTCACAGCAGAGAATTTTCAGTCTGAGTGAGGATCTCGCTAGCTTGTTTGAAAATAAAAATAATCAGAACTCCCGTAAGGTTTGAGTTTAATTTTTATGCTGAACTAAAAGCTATGAGAAATCAGTAAAAAAGAAGTGTTTCTTAAGAAACACATACTCACGGAAGAAAGAACATCCATTGGCAGACGTGCTTCAAACGGAATCGTATGCCGTCCTTCCATTAGATAAAAATCTTCGGTGCAGTGATCGGCGATCATCCTAAATAGCAATTTATTCTTTTGTCACTGAAACTTTAACAGAACTCGTCCAATCACCGGACGACTCGTTACCTCAGGTTTTTTTTATATTTGTAACTATTCAGTTGCTTATCGGATCGCAAAACTCTGAAAAAATCCTCAGTTTTTTGTACTGTCTATGGGATAACCACCACAGAAAAAAGAGAAAAAACTCCCCTTGAAAGTTAGACTTCACTATAACTCAAAATTAATACTGTATTCTCAAAGAGGTTTAATTACGAAGTTGAAAAAGGAATGAGGCCTTTGATGATAGTGCGTTTATATGCACTACAAGTGATGAAGAATCTGACAACGTATTCTGAGCCTTTCATGAGGTCTATTATGAGCATTTATTGTGTGCAAGGCACTTGTTTCGTCCTTCCAGACTCATCAGTTTGGGCATGAAATCAACAATCAAACACTCTAACAGAGCATCACGATGACCCCTAGAGTGTAAAAGTTTGTCGTCGACTCCTCTATACAGAGGTACATAGCCGGGAATTGACTGAACGAAAAGGCATTGCGCATTTGACGAGACTGGGAGGCCAAAACACGTGTCTTACGCTGTATAAGTTTCCATGACAGACCTCATGAAAGACTCAAAATCCATTGTCAGATTATACTGCCACAATCTGATTGCTACATAAGAGCATTTTAGCGTGATTTCATTATCGGTCGAAGATGACGCAAATCTGCCTGTCCACCGTCTCACATCAATCGTTTCGAATTAATCCTCATGAATACTTTTGTGGATCACTGATTATGCTACGGAAACCAAAATCCAACGTAGTAACTGAAATAATTTTTCTTGCTTGTGATTTGCACATTAGAGTAGTAATCAAAAATAGATAATTATATTACAAACAAGTCAAGCTATGGCTACAACGATCGCATGGCTGTCTGTACCGATCAAATCCATTACGTTCTCACTTTTTGCTCCGATATTCGTTCTCTTATAGACAATGCATACCGTTATATAAGATTGCATGGACTTTGTGCTTGACAGTTCTAAAGAATATGCTGTTATCTTGCTTGACCCTGTAGCCTTAATGTTGATGATGTTCTTGCAGCAGTTCAAACTTCTAAAGGAAAATCAAGAACACTTTCATTCCATTCAGTAACGGTGAATGGAAAAGAGTGGATTGAACATATTTTTTTATTTTCACAAAATTACCGACTTCCAAAGAGACTGTGTACTCAAGCAATGGGATGGCTGGGAACGCAAAAGGATCCTGCTCACATCTCAAAACTAGTTCCTTTCACGCAAGTCCTTCTTTAACATTAATTATAATAAAATGATCTTAATTTTAGTCACTTTTATAAAGAAGTTTCGACACAAGAAGTCCAGCCTGCGGGATGCCGGATTATGGCAACAGAATGATACGGTGAATTTATCATAACTGAAGCAACGAGGTAAAACAATCTTAGCCGTGATTGGCAAAGTACTCGGATTTTTTGGCAAGCAGTTCACACCTCCAGGATATTGTTTTTCTCAGCATACAGAAAAGACGGGATAATCGAACGCAATGGAAAGTAGGACAAAGGCATTGAGAGAATGTGAAGTTGGAGTTTTTCTCTGGACACGTTATCGACATAGCCATTAGTCGCCATTGCGGGCGATTGACAAGTCGAGTGAAAAATTTCCTTCTCTCTAAAGACTGGAGTTTTTTTAAGACTCGTGCCCTAGGACGTTCAAAAATCAGGGTCATCATTCTAGCTAGTAGCTCTAACTCTTCCTGTCAATTCACTATGCACTCCCACTAACTGTACAAATTTTTGCACGCGATTAAACAAGTATCACCAATTCGTGCTGATCATGAAGCGAATCAAGTCAGCCTATATCACCTGCATGCATGACAGGTAGCAGTTTCTGGTACTGCTCTCCTTTGTAAATGGAAGTTGTGATGCAAGGGTTTCGTGGGATCAACTTAGTGAATAAAAAAGTGGTGCACGACAAACTACGCCGTCGACACTCCCAGAAGGGAATGTAAAAAAGTTTCGTGGAAAGATTGCTACAGTCCGACCGGCCAAGAGTGCCCCCAACTGCCGATTGATCATTAAGTGGAGCGGTTACTGCCTAAGCGATTTGCATAAGAAATGAACGAAGGAAACAAGAAGAAAAACTCCCAAATCCTTCTCTTCCCGTTGAAGGTGATCGTCGTCGAACAGATTGGGTGGTGCAATGCCATTTACGCTGTTGATGAAGTCACTTATCAGATTGGCTGCTAAATCGTTTGAGTGGTCTGCAATTGACGTGATTTGATGTGGTCGTGCCCAAGTTGAGGTTGTCTCTTATGTGAAAGATGGTTCAAGGCAGTTGATAATTTTTGAGCTTTGGTTTGTCTGATGATCTCTTTGTTTGAGGGGCTTTTTCAGGTCTCAGTCGATATTTGTCTTCTTGATCGAATGCCATGATTTATGTTTCGTGGCAGAAACGTAGACTGCTGTCCGATAAAGTATGGCTTGGCGCTCAGCCTCTGCCGAAAGGTCGGCACGATCCCGATGACTTTTTACTGCGCCGTGGGCAAGCCATTTCATGTCGAAAACGTAATTTGGAGCAGCGTAAGCTCCTCTATCTCTTGCATTCCTTCAGCATGGCGCCGATTGTCTGCGATAGCCATCAGTGTCAATGATGGTTCTTATGCATTCGCGTCTTTTGCAATGTTTCGAAGTACGTGACACTTGATGTTCTAATTCGTTGCTCTTAGCATTCTTCATCGACAAGTCTCGGCACCTTCGGTAATCACGGTCCCTTGGAGTACCTGTTAGAAAACCGTCCTGCAATGCAACGTAACCAACTCTGGCAGACTTTATGTCGGACGATCTTTTCCATGGAGGCAAGAGAGAATTGAGAGGGAAGGACGTGGGCGATGTGGGAGTGGTTACTACCGAAGTCGCAGAAGAGCTGGGAATTTTTCAATTTGAATTCTTTTGTTGGAATTTTTCCCTCCTGATTTTATCGGGATTGTCTAGATTGGGATTCCACAAGAGAGCAGTGCGCACCTGTTCCTCGAAGGTGAAACATCATCCCATTCATCAAGGTCGTCGCACATGCAGTTACTTTGTGGTGTCTCCTCATGTGAAGGTGAAAGGTGCAATCCGAGGAGTGCCCCCTTTTCTATGTGAGACTATGATTTAGGTACTTCTACCCTGGGTCTTCCCGTGGGTAAGTATCCCAGTTGAGAAGAGGTGAAGGCCGGATGGTAACTCGACAAGCGGGTCCCCTCCCTCCATCAACGACCACAGTTAGTTACACCCCACAGGGATGGCCGGTTAAATGTTTGCTCCAATATTCGTTCTCTTATAGAAAATGCGTACTGTCATATAAGATTGCATAAACTTTGTGCTCAACAGTTCTAAGGAATATGCTGTTATCTTGCTTGACAATGTAGCTCTAATGATGGTGACGTTTTTTCAGCAGTTCAAACTTCTAAATGAAAAGCAAGATTGGTTCTCATTCCATTCAGTAACGGTGAATGGAAAAGAGTGGAGCGAACATATTCTATTAGTTTCACATATTTACCGACTTCCAAAGAGACTGTGTACTCAAGCAACAGGATGGTTGGGAACACAAAAGGATCCTGCACATATCTCAAAACTTGCTCCTTTGACGGAAGTCTTTCTTTTACAATTATTATAGTAAAATGATCTTAATTTTAGTCCCTATGAAAAAAAGGTCTCAACACAAGAGATCCTGCCTGCGGGTTGCCGGATCATGGCAACAAAATGATATGGTGAGCTTGTCATAACTCAAGCAACGAGGTAGTACAATCTCAGCCATTGGGAAAGTACACAAGCAAATTCGGATTTTTTGGCAAGCATTTCATACCTCCAGGATATTGTTTTTCTCAACATACAGGAAAGACGGGATAATCGAACGAACCGGAAAGTAGGACAAAGGCATTAAGAGAATGTGAAGTAGTAGTTTTTTTCTGGACACGTTTTCGACATAGCCATTATCGACATAGCCATTGTGGGCGATTCACATGTCTATTGAAAATTTTCCTTCTCTCTAGAGACTGGAGTTTTTTTCAGAAGTCGTGCCCTAGGACTCAATAATTAGGGTCATCATTCTAGCTAGTATCTCTAACTCTTCCTGTCAATTCACTATGCACTCCCACTAACTGTGAAAATTTTTGCACGGGTTTAAACAAGGATAATCATTTTGTGGTGATCATGAAGCGAGTCAAGTCAGCCCATATCACCCGCATGTATGCCAGGGCGCAGTTTCTGGTACTGCTCTCCTTTGTAATTGGAAGTTATGATTTAGGGGGTTTGCTGGATCAACTTAGTGAGTAAAAGAACTGGTGCACGATAAACTACGCCGTCGGCACTCCCAGAAGGTAATACTCCCTCGTAAGTTGTAGGGTTAGTATTTATGTTAGCGCTTGCTTTCTTTCTCTGCCAATAGCCTCTTTTATTTCAATCACCAATACTTCGATTTCATTTGCACATGTTCCCTCGAAAACTGTTTCGGTTTGTACATGCAGAGAAGAAAAAAATGTTTTGCTGGCGTATCATGAACAAGTTCTTATCATCGTAAGAGGTTAGCATCTTGCCATACTCTAGTTTCACACCCTTTCGATACGCACCTCGAAGCTCAGTAAACGAAATAAAACTTCTGCAAAATTCGTATGAGGTTTCACGAAGCATGAAATTTTGCTTGTTGCAACTGGACGGTCAATAACAGCATATCATTAAGGTGAGTTAGAAGAAAAATAAAGGAGCTGTCGATACTACGTATATATGTATTTTTCTGCTGTCAAAAACATTTTTGGCTATATGTACCAGATAATCATATATGTAGTTAAATCCATTAAGAAGATTACTAACGTAGTGAGATCGATGAGTTCGTCCATAAAACTATGTCTGGATTCAAATAAGAGGTCGCTGTCTTTGTTTCGCCAGCCCGTCTCCACCACACCAGTCAATCGCACTAAAAGACCACTGATCCGAATCTCGCGTTTGCAGCCGACATCGACCAATCCCTAAAAGGAGTCAGAGTCTCAATGAAACATAAAACTGAAGCAAACACTGCTTTTTATATCTTCCCTGCTCCCTCATAGTTGTCAGACTTTTGTTTTTTTTTTTTTTGATATACCTCATCAGTGAGCCACATTTTGTTGCCATCATTTGGATTTACTTCGCAGCCGATGTTGAGTGTGATTTAGTTTTATAAATTTTTTTCTGTTAGACGGCGACAAGTGAAAGAATAGCTCCTTTTACTAGGTAAGCACTTTACATAACAGTGATAGTAATCATTCGAAAGCTCAAATCTCTGACTACTGCGCCATTAGGCCATTTCTGAAAACACCTTTTAGAACGCTGCAAAATTCAAAATAAAACTATGTCTCACATCGGCCGCACAATTTTATTATTGCGTTGGAAGCACAAAAATCACTTGAACGTGTAGTGTGGAGTTTCCTTGAAAGTGGAGAGAAATTGAGTGACAAAAATTGCACTTCATATCACAATGTCTTCAGTTCATGATGTGACCTTTTCTGTCAGTCATCAAAAGAGACGCTTATTGGAAGCTGCAACCCGAAGCTCGTGGACACAAGCAAATAGATGCCAATGATTTATATGTTAGGTTGACCGACTTTTGTTTATCTCTATACTGTCGAAATAACCATTTTTGATCAGATACGTGATGGTGAATAATGAGATTTCTTCAATATTGGCTAACATTCTAGCAAAGCTCTCTTCCTCAGATCACGGAAAGGTCTAACTGGCGCACAATCTACAGATGAACACCGCTGTAACCCAGGCAGTTTTTTTTTATTATCTCTTCTCATTTCCAGATTTAGAACACCAAGTTCATAGATTAAAATTGTGATGATAAGATTTGATATTTATTTTGGAAGTAAAAGTGTGCTGAATTCCATTGATGATTGTGTTCTGTGCAAACTTTTCTGAACATCATCTTATTTCAGCGAAAAGCAATTTAGTATGTCGATTTCTGGTTTCCAAATAAAGACGATTCTGCACTCCTCACTGGCAACAATCTGTTATCCATGCTCTCTCAGGCAAAATCCGTCTTTCGCCGTGAAATGAATTCTTTCAACAAACAATATATTATGAATTACTGAACGTACCGAAGAAGATCTGTGATTAACGCATTAATAACATCTGTGCCGGATGAGCTATCGAAAAAGGTGCAATAGAAAGCTTAGTGTGATAAGTTAATCATTATGAGAAAATGCATAGAGTACAATGCAGTTCGTCCATATTGCAGTGCATGAATGGTACAAAGGCGCTTTGAACTTCATATCCTGATCCATTAGCAAAGCAAATACTTTTTCAACAATAGACAATGAATCCTCGATAATTAGAGGATTTGAGGAATGAGAAAGTACATTTATAGGGGATACTCTGCACCATATAGGTTTTAAAAACTGTGTAAGCATTAACCAGCTTTCGATATAAAATTATCATATGTTTGCTATTGTTTGGTGTTTTTAAAATTCATGAGAAGTAGCTGACCTTAATGATTTCACCCCCAATGTACGGCTCGTTCATACCTCTATCCAATGTAACATCGAAGTAGTCCACCTGAATACAAAACAAATCTTCGTGTCATTGAAGAATATTCCTAAATAAAATTTTGAAAAATTTGTATTAACCACGAAATTCTTAGTTGTTCTGTTTGAGAACAACGAAGAAATAGAATGCCTCTGAAACAAGGTCGACTATCGGTCCCATATTAGTTCAGAACATTTTCAGCTAAGTGCAAGCTCTTACTAATCTTTGTTTCGAAGAGTGTCTTGAAATTATTGATTCACTGAATATTTGCTAGTCTTTTAAGATTACTGATCAAATATTTTTTACCTTCATTGCTGAGTCTCATTATGACATAGATGTATCGGAATGACGACGCGACGGTGGACAATTTCTAAAGTGGTGAGATATTGAAAGCTCAGTTAGGAATATTTTACAGTTCAAATGTCTCGACTTGTTATTTCAACAGGAAAGTCTACAAAGTGACGAAGAAAACGAAAACAAGAAATATCAGAGAACTGTAAGAAGGTTTGTTAAGGATAAACCAATGCCACTTCGGCTTTTTTTTTAGCGCAGAGGTCATACTGAGTATTCGAGATTAGTGTCAAATTCTTTTTATCCTATTCACCATAAAATTTAGCCGTTCGACAGACTACTTTGCTCTTTTTATCCATTTTTTCTACTGTTGTTCAGTAGTAATCTGCTTAATCGTAGTTGAATTACCATTACCAAGAGCTTGTGAAGTGAACGATGTCAAAGAACTTTGCATGATATGCTTACGTATGTAGCGCACAATGAATGAAATCATACTACTAAAGGTTTCACAATATTCAGTTGACTTCTCATATTTAGCCGCAAAATTATTGAAAACATACAACGGTCTTAATGGCGTAATTTCTTCAAATGAGATGATCAATTTCTTGAGCCATCAGTAAGACAGTTTCTCAAGCCGCCTTCTACAAACATGAAGTAATACCGATTTGCTTTGATCACATAAAACTAAATAAAGTTCATATTGGGGCGCATGTAGCTTAGTGATGAGATGCATTGCGATGCACAGTCGTCTTTGGTTGAATCCTGCATCACAGGCTCATCAAGTTTTATCTTCTTCTAGAGCGAGGAAAATTATGGATCATCTGTCCTTCCAGAGAAGGAGAATTATGAAAAGGTTCGTTGAGGAAGATGACAGAATTGACCTGATACATTGGTAGGCCATTGTAGGTCGTTGAATAGGCCAGGCATGCATGAAATTACTTCTAACCATGCTGAATGATGGCGATCACGTGGCGCAACCAGGGAATTGATCATTACCAAAAGTTCTTACGCACATAGTTTACATTTATAGCGAATTAGAACCCCCGGCTGTTTTAACGTGTCGTCGTATTTCGTTATTAAGTCAACCATGAATGCTGCTATTTTTTTTCAAAGCGACTTTTCAAAAACATTTGCAATAGTAACCGAACTATACAATCTCATGAATTGTTCTCAGTGCACAACCTTGTAAAAGCATATTTCAATATTCAACGCAAGCATTGTGGCCTCGTCGTATTCATCAATGCCATCTTCGATTTTATTAAGCAATATGACCACCTTCACATACAGGTTGATAAACAGAAAGACTGATACCAGCTGATATTAGCGACGAAATACCCAATACTTTATCAATTCAAGGTACAGGGATCCTGTCCAGCGCCTATGGATGTGTGTGGCCAACTCTTCATAGAGCATCAAGAGCCATCAATCATTGTACTAGAAGGAATTCAATGCAGTGTAGAAGCAGCTTGAATATGAATGACGCTGACAGCAATAACGGCAGCCATCATGCGACAACGGCTTCCATTTCCGAAAAAAGCAGCACAGGAATGAAGCACCCAAATCATAGGCCCCACATTGTGGGTATCCGCCAGAACTAAACGTGCAGGCGGATGGTCATTATCCGACCAAATTATTGAATAAATCAAATGGCTTTAAAGAAATGAATAGATGAATAAGTGAGTCACATCATGTCCGGCAAAGCTACATCTCATGATAGGGAGAAAAACTGTGTAAAAAGAACACACTGGAATAGAATTTTGTTGAGAACAAAGTACCTAAATCCAAGGAAACGTTTACATTCTATGCTTGGGGCTCGCCTCCTCTAGTGCTTCAAGTGATTTCTTCTTTTTTCAAGCTTTTTGTGCTATGACGTACTACGCTCGCGAAAAGAAAGCAAAGGGTTGCTACTAATTTTCACTCCTTTCAATCACAAAATTTCCTATAGAAACCCGTACAAATGCAACGACACATTTTCGACTATGTTCAAACTTCCTATGAATTTCAAATTTCTCAAAAGTCACTAGAGATAAATACTAACATTTCTCTAATACTTATAAATCTGCGTGGGTCGTCTTCAAAAATCGTTCAGAGAACACTATAGTTTCGCTTGAAGTGAATACCAGAGTACCTAGATTGTCACACAGGAAACACCGACCTAAATGAATGGGAGAGGTTGATCGCTTTGCTACAATTGATCTTCTATAACAGAACCAAGTGTTACCTTAAGACTGACTCTCAAATGTACCTTTAGGTGCGAAAGTGATGTCTACCTCATCTTCTGTGATTCTGTAGGGATGACTACCATAGGTGACACCACTATGGTATCCTCTCTTACGAACCAACCTTCTCTTTGCTTATAACTTGCGCAAGGTTGGTACTTCTTTTTCCTCCAAAATTTGATAGCTAACTTTTCGGCGACAACGCCTTCGTCAGAGCCTTAGTTAGAGTAATATGAGAGCGTTATCGGTTTTGTGTGACACAATTTAAAAGAAAAAAATTTGGAGGAAAAAGAAATAACAACCTCGTGGAACTTTGAATAGAGAAAAGGAGATTTGGGAAGAAATTTTGGTACTGTTCTACTATGGCAGCACATTTGAGGCCTTTGATAATAACGTATTTTTTGTTCTTGCTAAACGTTCCTGTAATTTATCGATAGCTCAAATCAAATAAATTTTGAAGGTATTTTTATTTCTCATATTGCTTGTTTTAAGGCCGTACCAGTCAAAATGTAATAAAGTTTCACATTTGAAGGTTCATCGCCTGATGAGAGCTTTTTTATAACAAAGTTTTAACCATTAGATAGAGCAAATCTTTCTGACTAAGAAAATGTGTTTGCTCTTTGGTATTACAGGTGTACATACACTCTAGTCAACTAGAAGTGCTCACTGAGTGTGAAACCCAATATTCTTTCGGTCGTTACAAAGCTCGAAGAAGTCCTTTCCGAAAGCCAAATATGCATTATAATTGGAAAAATTTTCTCTATCTAACGGTCTGAAGTTCATTCCAACAAAAGTTTTATCCAGTGAGAAGTCTTCGAATGAGGAACAGAATCATATTTTGACTGATACGGCGCCAAAGACAAGCTATTTACGAAATGAAACAGGCCATTGAAATTCACTTGATTTGAGCCATCCCTAAATGACAGAAACGTTTTTCAAAAGCTAAAAATACGTTTTTACCGAAGGCCTCAAGTGGCGCCGCCATAATAGGACAGTAGTGCAATTCAACATTTCTTCAGCCATGCCTAGGTTCAGAGATAATCGGACTTTTGAACTATAGTATCATTGTCTTCTAATGGAATTGCAAGCTTAAAACGAAAACAAACTGCAAGTATTCATGAAAGCGACTTTTTGAATGTTCTGTGGATTAAAATCTTTGTAAGACAACAAACTCAGAAAGATTAATTCCCCCTCATCTACCTGGTACTTAGAATGAGCTTCGCCCAGGATGCTTAGAAATTTGTTCGGAAGATCTAATAGAAAAGCCTTGCTGATTGCACAACTAGCGACACTTTGTGATTTCCAATCTTATAACGGGATTTGTTAGATTGAATAAGGAGGAATTCGAAGCTAGTGTAAGTTGGACTGCTAGAAACTCTTCTTTTCTCCGAACTAAAGAGATATTGAGTAACTACACATAGGAGTGACGCAAAAAAATTGCGAACTTGTTTCACTCTTTCCAGTTTAAACTCAACCAATACAGCTAATTGACAAGCTAGGAATTTTTTACTCTTCTTTCCAGTTCTTCCGAATGAAACATTTCGTGACAGAACATTGCTCAAGTATTTATGAATGATAATATACATGAAAAGAAAATTGAGTGTGTAAGAAGAGAACTTGATAGAAGAAAATGAAAGAGTAAAAAGATTGCTTTAGATATGCACAGTAGCGAACCCGAAACGAAGGAAGAGAACAAGAATAAAGCAACGAGTAGATGAGAAGCGAGTCAAGCCGCCCGGATAACCACTCATTGGATGATTTGAGGGAAATCACCGTTACAAATCACGTCTATGAATGGGCGAGTGAATTGCTATAGCATGGGGGATGACGATGAGCAAACACGTATTGGCGACCCGGCCGGTATCGAGCCATCCGTCGAGTGGTCTGCGTGAAGATAATGCACCTCCACGGTAACATAACCCAGAAAAAAACCCGTTGATACCTATCCTCCAGGTGATAGAAATTCTGCAAGAAATTCATAGACCTTTTAAACGCATGTCAAAATGATCAGCCGTTGTTTACTCCTTCCCTCCTATTCACTGAAAATGTTAAAAGAGAGAAAAAATGTCATATAAACATCAGAGGCAATGAAAAACACTTGAAGAATCCATTGTTTTGTCAGACTCACAAAACTCAGAAAATTGCTTTGTTTGCATCGCCAGTGGTAATGATATTCGTTTTCATTGAACAATCTAAACTAATGAAATACGATATGAAACTACTATAATAACGATGATAGATAAAAAAAAACAGAATAAGGCACGAAATTTAGCGGTTACAAATGAACAATATGATATGAAGCAACCATTACTGATAATGTAAAGTCTTGTTCAATTCCCACAGCCAGGCCATCCTCAAATTGCAGGGAGACGTGTTAAGCCAGTGTTCTATGACGTCCGAAAGAAAGACGAAAAACGGAGTGCATGCTAGAAGTGCTGAAATCCGCACCGTGAGAAAAAAAAAACTTTGAGACGGATCAATTAGCGTCGAAACAAAAAAAATTATTTAATAGTTTGAGAGCAAGCGACTCATAATCAACTATCGCACATGCTACACGAATATTTCAAGAAAAAAGATTTCAAATCCATTCTCTGTCAGTGTGTGATCTGCTGTCGCACAGCCAAATTTAGCTCAGATTGTGGCAGCAGACGAGATCTACATAACCACTGATAATCACCGAACATGAAGCCGACTCAGTTGACGTCCATTCAATTTTTTTTCTTCTTCTAAGACAGAACCACGGCAAGTGAATGACCCAGTGCGGCGAACTGAACTGCTCTCTCCTCCTAAATCGTATCTCCATGGAGATCTCAGAAGAAAGGTATGTTTGAATCTATGGTAGGTTCCAGCAGACCAAACCAGGTAAGTGTAAATTTGTATGAGCAAGCTCACAAAGTAAATATTTAGAGGTATTAATTAGCGATTCTCATCACTAATAACGAATATTATACGAGAATAGGGTAGTCACAACTGATCTGGATCTAATTCTGTGCCGAATTCAAACAACAGGTGCAGTATTTCGGAGTAAATTAGTTGAAAGAGTTGAGGTGAAGATAAATGCAGTGCTTGGTGCAAGAAGTTTAAAGCACCTGCGCGAAGCATTGAAAACAACGTACAACAAGAACTCGTCGTCGCTTCTGATTGCAAGATCGAATCACAAAATCGTTGAACTTATCTATACAATTATAAAGCACCGTAACATCGAAAATGTAAAATAACAATAGAAAGGCAGTCGATGGATAGTTAAGTGGTGTGTCCTTTGCAGATGTGCCCTTTAGCACAATCACGGCTACACGAATCACGGAAAGCTCTGTTGGCGACGCCAGAGTCGAATCAGATGTCACCAGGAGTCAAGGGCGCTTTACTACATCTTGCTTGTAACACATAGTTTAAAGAATATTGGGGGGTAAAGAACCAGTCACATGTCTCTGCTACAACTTCTAAGAAACCCAGGATTAGCATACAAATCTGGACCGAGTAAAACTCTCGAAAGTCAATCACTCTCAATATTAACCTTATACCGTTATCTCAGTCTTCTCGCCCAAGACAGAGGCTTTTCTTCGATGCCCGTCAAAAAATGCCATAATCCTAATAATAATTAGCTGTTACAGCACTAAAGCAGTATTATCAATCTCAAAATCTTTTTGAGAATTAGTTGACAATTGCAAATCGGAAAAGTTTGAAAAATATTTTACCAAAGTTTTGCCCAATTTTGTTATTCTTTGTGGTACAAGTTAATTGATTAATTACCAATTTACCAGTACCCAACAATAATTCATCAGTGACATTTTTGTTAGCTAGTAGACTTTTTTCCTTATTGAAACACTTCGTAATATTCGTAATATTCGTAATTTCTATATTATTATATTCGTAATTTCTATATTATTATATATTAGTATATTTCTGTGAATTCGTAATATTCGTTTTTTTTTAACACCAGATGGTGTCAAAAATCGTCCCACTGGACGAGTTGTCAATTTTCGCCCAATGCAATTTGCCGTACCGCTATTTCATTAGGGCAAAAAACGAAGTGCAGGAATGATTCTTCAGACGTCTTTATTCGGTAGGTAAAATTGATCGTTTGATTTTTTTTGCTGAAAGTAGCCTGTGACAATTTTATTAAGCTCCTCTGCTTAAGAAATGAAAATCGTGGCTCTCTAGTGAAACTATTCAGTACTTCAGAAACTATCACACTTGATGAAGATTTAGTGACATTTATGAAAAGGATAAAGTCTTCAAGACGCACTCGAAGCCAGCCTAAACCACGAAGATCTTCGGAGATGATGGATGCGGTGGAATGAATAGGATGGAAGAAGTGCTGCAAGCTGCACATTTGGAAATTTTTAAAGTTAATTGTGCCTTTTAAACGATACTAAAACTTCGCCACTTAGGCTAGGCTGCGAAATTTGAAGAGTAACATAAGTTAATCGTAATGTCGATAATGGGGATTAAACCTATAGACGAAATGTCAAGGTGTGAAGTATTTAGAGTTCTCAAGTAGAAGTTTTGGAAACACTTGATTTCCCAAGAAAGTAGGAATGTAGCAAAGCCTTACCTCAAAAAAGTTTGTGCCTTCCAAAATTTTCCAATGCATAAAGCATGCCTAGGTAAAATCTTCTCAAATGAGCCAATTACGATGCTACACAGAACATTCTTCATGGAGCGAGTTAGAGGCGCCGAAGGATGAACGATAAATATGTAGTTGCCCTGACAAGCCGGTGAACTGAGATAATGAGGTTCCAAGCTGGTGAACTGAGATAATGAGGTTCTCTTACTTCTGTTTGGCTTCACTTATACCTCTTGTACGGCCTTCATCAAATTTACACATAGACACGAGAGTAACTCTGAACAATGCAAATGGCTTCATTGATGTTAATTTCAGGCCAGAAGAAAACTCTAAGATTGAGTCGAAAGTGAAGGACAGACGGATTCTGGATGGCCTCCATTTAACAGAGAGGGCACATATCTAGTCTGAAAGAATGCAATAAGCCATATATTTTTGGATAAAAGGATAAAGGATAAAGCTCTCGGCGTTAATCAATCCCTGAGGGATGCGCCATGCATTCGACTTCAATTTTTTTTTTGACTTCGTTTGAGGTGATTGAATGCACATCTGGCCTTTACAATAACTCGCGGTGGCCTCCCGCTGAACCGAGTCAGTGCTGCTTATCCTCCCAGACAATTCTGAGACCTGCCTGGTACCAATTTACCGACCCCGGAGGGATGGATGGCTTGGTGAGCCATGAGCGCGAGATCGAACCATTGACCTCGTGTGAAACAATGAATGAACACCTATTTTTGGATACGTATTCGAAAGTAGCAAAATAGCAGATGGAGAGCATAATTCAAGGATAATGGTGCTCTCAAAGACTTTCAAACTATCGATGAAATCCGTGCAGCTCAAACGCCCAACATGAGCGGATGAACACTTCAGTGGGTGTTCTTATAAGTACGATTAGAAGGATTGCAAGGGGAGTTATACATTATGCAAATACGGTGAGATTTAACATTAAACTAAACGAACTTCCGTAAAAAAATTGGTTTATGAGGAAGTGCACTTCGTGTGATGTTCAAGCAAAGTGCATTCAAATAAAATTTATGGGAAAAGCAATTTATAGCTTATGTTTAATGCCATTTCGACTTAAGCTTTATGGCTGAACTTCAGACAAATTCCAACTGTCACATCAAAAACGACTAAATAATAAATTTCCAAAGCAAGGTTGCCAACTGAAATAAAGGGGAGATAGAGGGAGAGCAACATTGCTCAATTTGAGATATCGAGGAGATTTTCAACAAGTTTCAGTGTAAATAAGATACTGGACAGACTACTGATAGGACTTCTGAAGGTAAATATCAGCGTACTCTTTATTTTATTGAAGTAAAAAGTCCATCTCACAAACTGTGAAGAATATTTCCGTAATGTGTCCTACAAAATGGCATAACTAATCAATTACACTCAGCTCAGTCTAGAATTTGTTTTCTATGGTTCACAACAAAAAGGAAGAGGAAATAATGATGAGAAAACGAACCAGTTGTTACTAGTAGAGTTTTTTTTGCTGGAAGAAAGTGATTGGAAATCAGATTTCGAGAGCATTTTTTACCTATTCTTGAAATACAACAACCAACATTTTTCGGAAAATGAGTGTGCGTAGTGCAGTGTCCAGAGGCCCGACGCTTACACTGCCGTTTGTGTTCGTTTTCCGCGCCGTGTCAACCAAGTCTTATTTCCTTTTGGATCTCCAAATCGGAAGCAGACTTGTCAGGGGGGGGGGGGGCATGAACACTGTCCTGACATATGCATCGCATCATATTCACTATACCTAAGAGAGCCAAATGCTCAGCGTATTTTTCTAAGGAATAATAACGCTGGCAGTTTTATTCTTTATAATGCATAGGATCAGAAGCGTGAACGAAACAAGCTCGAAAATTCTTCACCAAGAAGCGCCATTAGCTTGGTCTTAATCCTGGCAGATGATTTGACAAAGTTTCGAAATGAGCGAATTATCCTGTTGAATAGTCTGTCCAAGATGACAGAATGTAAAGACAACATGGATACTGGCGGATGTTCATTTCATTGTTCACCTCCCAGAAAATAAGTTAGAGATTTTTTTCTCTCAATGATCATTTTTTTGGACGTTCGAGCGAAAAAGTAGAAAGCTGCGACTAAAAACTGTCATAAAATAACGGTACTTATCAACTAGCCCTTGAGAGAGAATTAACGCCACTATGGATTATCACAAAACGAGATTTGTAAAAAGGTTTTTTTAGTTATAAAGAGCTCCATTATGAAAAAAGTTTTCTATGTTACAGCAAGAATGCCGTATTTATTCAAGAAAGGATATTTCCAGCTGTTGCTTCATCTTTATATCTGACTGTTTTCCATGACTTTAACGAAATTAATTCATCCTGACAGTATATTTCAAGTCTTTGTTAAGGTCTTTTATGGGCACTTATACAGTGCAGATAAAAGACGCAGTGATATGTTATCCGTGGGTGAAGTGAGTTTTTACTTTACAAGCGATGTAAACATGTTTCATTGACGATTCATCTATGTAAGGCGGTTTCGTTCCTCCTAAGAGGATTGGCTAAGACTAAAGACACTGTACAACTGCTTGAGGCTCGTCAAAGCCGAAACACGTGTATTGCACTGTGTAAGTGCCCATAAAAACATCTAATTAAAGGCTTAGAAATGCTGTCAGGATGTTGTCTAATACTTGTTACTTCTTTTCAATTTATGTTTTTGTAGTCATGAAAAGAGCTTGCGAATGCCAGTTGTGGTGCTGAAGTTTGTTTGCAAACGACCTGGATTATAACGCTCTATAAACGAAATAACGACAACGTTTTTGCTTCGGAAGTGCGCTGTTTCAACTTCACAGCGAATTTTTCTATAATACACAAAAAATTTTATGATTATGAGGGAGCTTTATCGCTATGAAAAGTTTCAATATTAATACAAGACTTGAATGATATTGGAACGGCTTATATGGGCGGATTTTTTGTAGAAAAACGCCCAGTTCTCTACTGGAAATTTTAGCACTAAACCTGAGTTGTGAAGAGACTTCACAGTACGTTTGTTCTCACAGAGGATAAAAAGAGAACGCTTTGCTTTCGTAGTGCGCTATTTCACCTTTGCAGTAGATTTTTTCGTAGTATGTAGCAGAAATTTTGATTATTCTAATTCAAAATTTTTCACTACATACGCATATAACAACATTAGGGAGCCTTCTCAAAGCGTATTTTTGTAGAAAAAAGCGTAGTTCTCCTCAAAGTCCTTAGTTTATGGTACAAATTTTGTAAAATACAGTTTACATTTTGTGGAATGTGCTTGGTGTTTCTTCTCTTTTTTCCTATTGAGCTCTTTTCCTCATTTCAACACTGAGCATGACTTGTTATGAGACTTTGACACTATGTTTTAGCGTTCAAGAGAAGATTACGTTATACGCTCACAGGACTTATAGCATTTGTTTTTGACCCTTGCAGCGAATTTTCCCGGCATTAAGTGGTGAAAATCTGATTCTAAACAAACTTACTCGCTGCAAAAACATTAAATATCACTGGAGGAATTTGTACAAAACGCAATCTTAGTGAAGAAAAACGCCCATTGTCCTAGAGATTTTTTGCTCCTCAGTAGAAGCTGCATACATAGGAAAACAACGCATTTTCACCTGTTTTTCCCATTTCTTACAATGATTTGAATTGATGTTTATGATGGTCACAAAAGTCACCTTGATAGGAGATCAAAGGTGTTATACGAGATAATAAGAATACTTATAGGCATAAAAGAATAGAATAGAGTTTGTTTTGTATTTCCATAAAGCAACAACTCTTGAAGTACACTGATAGTAGAAAATTCAGAAAAATTTAGAAAGAATCGTCGATGAGGTGGCATCGCAAGCAGTGTGCAGCATTAATTTTGACAAACCATTCGTTTTCGTGTAATTCTCAATCACAGTGTTTTTTTTTTGAGGAATTGCATGGAGTGATATAATATCAAAACTGAAATATTCATGTCATACTACTCGATTTCGCTAATATAAAGTGATATTATAACTGATTATTTGGTCATTATAAGTGATTATTGATTACCTGATAATTATTTGTAACAGTGATTTAAGGTTATTTGCTGCTGACATAGGAAATGAATTATATAATATATATATATATATATATTATATAAATAAACAACGCATAAAATTGTTTAGTATCAGCTCGAAAATTAACATCGTGAGCATCTGGTCTTTTTCCCTCAAAAAGATGACGTTTCAGAAAAAGCATTGGCGTCAGTACCACGTTTTGCAACGATGAATAATGTTCATGATTGAGTATGAGTTTCTTTTATTTCGAGTGTCTCCTTAAGAGCATCTTTATTTCGAGTGTTTTCTCAAGACCACGCTCAAATTTCAGTAGATCTCTTCAATATTATTTGAGCCAGCATGTCATGTGGTCTAGGCTTCCGAGAGGACTAGCTCATAAAAAGATTGAAAGACGACGGGTTTCTGCCCGACTGACGAGATTGTAAGGTCGAAATACGTGTATCGGGCTGTACAAGAGCCCTTACCAGATCACATGACATGTTGGCTCAAATAATAATGAAGAGATCTATGAGTGGATATGCATAATTATTAACTCGAAAGACGATAGAACAAAGCCTTTCCTACGACTATGGAAGTTTTCACTCCTAGACTTTCACCTATAATAAAAAAAAAAATGAAGCAGGCTATCGATGAAGTGGCACCTGCGCTGCACTGTGTTGTATCATTTTCAACAAACAAAGCACTGCTTTGTGATTGTTGTTAAATGTTTCAGCTAAAATAACCTGACTGAAGTCCATTCTATCATATAGAATCATTTAATGGCGATTATACCGTTTTTAGGACGATAAACACCTAATGTACCACGACGCGCTCCCCCGCGATCTCTCAGCATACCGCGTACCGAATGGGTTAACAAGATCTTCAGCCGTATATCTCGCGCATCAGCTCATTCGGGATGAAGTGCCACTGGATTGCGATGCAGGCGTTTTACGCTGCATTGAACACTCTGCAGAAGAATTTTCCGTTACCATGATGGAACTGTTGGATATTTGAATCGCCGGCACAAATTGGGAATTCGGAACAACTGAATTGTTTGATGTCTAATAGTCCTATTATCACAGAATGGATAGACTTTTGGTAACGTTCATATCTCCTTTCTACCTAACTTACTTAGCTTCAAGGTTTCTGAGACTACACTGAGACAAGAATAGTCGCGGTAGATGTCTCATTAGTCCAAAAAGAAGGTTGGCAAAAGATTAAGCTCAAAGCGTGCTTAATAATAGACAAGTAAGTTGTCAAGTATAGAAGAGAGACTTTACTAAAGCCGGAACTCTCTTTTTTACTAACCAAATCACTCGTCCTATTATTTTACCCATCCTTTGGGCTGAATCTTTTACCACCCTGATTTTTCGACAAGTGGGAAATATACACTGCTGACTACTGGTGAAGCATCAAGACAATTTTATCTTCCACATAACCTGCGCAATTATAGAGGCATTTAGGTAGCCTGACTATCACTTGATATAGTAATGACGAGGTTACTTACCAGTAAAGCAAAGATGATGTGGTTCGTAATCAATGAATTTCATTCTCATGTCATCCTGTTGTAATTTTAGAATGTCGTCTTTCAAAGAGGAGTCAAGAAGGATTTTGGCGACATATAATTCCCTTATCAGATACAATTCATTGATATTGATATGGGGTTCTTGGCCATCTTGAGAATTCCACCTATGTGTAGTCTAAATATGTCCCACTGCAAATGTTCACTTCCATCACAATCTCTTCTATCTCATTTTAGTCGAAGATTCTTTCTAGAAACGTTAGAAGTGCAAATAACAGATGGTATCATTCTCGGCATCCCCTTTTTTGCATGCCATTTTTTCTTGAAGTGTTATGGAGGTCTTGTTGAGGAACGACATGAGTGAAGAGTTTATAATACGACAGAGAGCAGGCGGAATGAGCTAAGATGATGATGATGATGTGCAAATTTCTCTTTTTTGGTTCAGCATCACAATACCGCAAATCTTACGATTAGTAAACAACAAAGTGAAAAAGCTTGAAAAATGTTAATGAAAAATTGCTGCAATTTTTCTAGTGCTAAGTCTAATCTATTCAGGATAAGAAGCTAGCACAATTCTTCACCTTCGAAAACTTCGCAGCGGAGGACAGCTCTTACGACAACCTATCCTCTTTGACATAATTTGAACGAAGATGGATTCACTTAGCCAATGAATGAAAAAAGCTTGTGCAATATTTAATTGGTCTTCTCAGAGCATGGATGTTCGATGTCGTAGAGGGGTGACTTTGGTCCAACAATCAATAAAATACCTGTAGGGATCAAGGATACTCTTCATCGGGGTTTTCCTTAACCTCTTTATTGTAGGAGCTCGTAATATAAATCCTATTGCCACTTGTAATTGTATGGTAGCATGCCGTCTGCAGCTTGGACACAGGTGCGGCTTAGTGATTTTAGAATCCTGGCTTCCTTATTATTATCATGTATTGCAGAAATCAGCTAAAAACGTAAATCTATCCAAATTTCACATGGTTTCGAAATCAGTTTTTTTTTTGAATCTGACCGATTTTTCCTTCTTACAGAGCAGAGGCGTTAAAATGGAGGCGTTCTTCGGTTAATTTCACGCAAGTGCAGCCAATGTCACAAAGCGTGAAAGCATGAAAAAATCTCCAAAGTTATACAAATGCCTCGATTTTATCCTTCTCGTTGCTTGGCATTAAACGATTAATAAAGCCGATTAATACATTATGGAGGGCGCGCTGTTTCGTACAACTATAGTCCAATATCTGAGTAAAATCATTTCAGGGTGTCTTTTTCATAAGACCGAAGAAGGGCACAGTGAACTGGTTCCAAAAGACAATCGTTCCATTGCCCGGTTTCTAAAAAAAAGTACAGCCCAGGAAAAGGCAGCTTTTGAAAGGCGAATTTAATAGGAATGTTCAATCGTGCATGGACACTATAGAGTTTATGGCTCTCGGGACGTGTTAAAACATTGGGTATTTTTTTTGGCATGGCGATTCGATTCGGGTCGTTCGTCCATTGGATGACGTTGATGGATCGTTCGGCATCATTTATAGAACCGAGATACATCAAAATAAAGACTTAAACTACATACTAGGATGCGATTTGGCTGTTTTTTCCCGTCTTCCCAAGTTCGCGAATTGCGCTCATTTTTCTTTCAAAGTACTCAAAATTCGTTTCAAAAACGTAAAAATCCTGTTTTCCTATTTTTCTTAAAACGGGTTCATTTGAGGCATTAATGCCCTCAAGTGAGTGTTTTTCTTGAAACAGATCTTTTGGCAGATCTTCTGTACTCGCGAGATTGAAGGCCACTTTTGTTACAAAATTTTTCACTTTTTTATTTCCTGCTAAGCAGTTTGTACAAGTTTTTGCTTATTACGCAGCTTTCACAAAGGATTTGTAGTTCAATATACAACGGAAAACTCATTACGAGATGGTGGTACTAATTATTTGAGATGTCAAAATAGTCAGCAAAAACAACTGTCAATACGACTTGTCGGGACCGTTGCTAGCTTCGGAAGTCGTAGATCGTAGAGAGTCATACAGCACATTGTCTCGATATACTGAGGTTGAATTGTAGAAAATAGCATAAACCCAAAAACATGTATTCAATGATCTACAAGCTTTACAATGTCACGAAATGCTGTTATCTAGATGTTAACTACGTAGTCACCGTTGAGAATGTACCATATCTGTTCGCTGAAATACCACGATATTGCACAGAAAGGGAAACCTCAGCAACGTCGGCCTAATTTCCATCTCTGTTTCTCGTCGACAAACTCATTGCTCATATCGTCACTAACTAGATCGAAACAGAATTCACAAAGAGCAGCTTGTAAGTAGTCAAGTTTCCTGGGAACGCTCACTACAATAGATATACGACAGTCTCTAATGATATGGACATTATTTTACAATCAGAATATTCCAATACTAGGAAGTAATGACCGTTTAGTATAAGAATAAGAACGAGGAACCATATAACGAAAGTTATTCCGTGGTTTTCCTAAACTAAGGGGGACGGGAACGAAATGGGATCACATGGGTGCTTCAGTAAATGGCCCACAATAGCATCTTTTGCGATTAGTGATGACATCGCTATCCTCATATTGCGAAAGCACACGTGCAAAGATTGGTGTCTTTAACATAATGTATATGATGTTTATTGACTAATGTCCTGATCAGTTATACATAATGAGCACCATCAATACGGGTTGAGAGATTGATGTAATGGACTATTTAATTAGAAACTTCCAAAGAACGTACGGCTTGATGAAATAGAAAAAGAGCGACGATATGTTGAGAAAGGCGGCGCTCGGTGCTGAGCTTTCTTTCCAGCTCCACCATTAGTCTCGCTATGGCATACCTCTCGGAAACTCACTTCGAAACGTCGGAAATGTGGTAAGCCAAATGAGAAATGCATCAGTCAATTGAATAGATAATACCCTTCTATGTACCCCTCTTTGTCGCTGGCCAAAATCGAGGGCATGACAGAAAACTACTTGTGCTTCACTTAGATGAAATTCTTTCTTGAATTCAGATGTTGATCAAAATAATGTATCAAGAAATGTTACGATTCGCCTTAGTTGTCTATTTCTAACGGCTTATCCACTTTATGTGTTGTATAATTACTCAATTTAAATTATAACTAGAAAGGTGATTCCTAGATGCAGCAAATTTTAAGCACGTTAATTTTCTATTTGAAGTATATTGGGCGTTTCGAGATACACAATTTCAAGCAAAATAATGTTTGGAGAACGAATTATTTACTACAACGGTATCAGTCTAGCATTTCGTACTTGATTAAGCATTGAGAGTCTTGCATCTTCATCAATGCCTTCAATCTTCTTGGAAACATGTGCTTAAAATGTATAGGGATCCTATCACAGTAAGTTTTGTGCACATTAATTTTCTATTTGATGGCGAATTTCGTTGTTCTACGGCCTAGCTATCTGATCAATTGTCGAGAACGACGTTAGAAGTGAGAATCAGAATGCATAATGAATTCGATATTCTTCAATTCTACTTTTACGTTGAAGGCATTTTTTTTCATAATACCACTTTTCACTGAGCGCATTTGGCGCAGTGGTAAGAGGTGCTCTAGGCACAAGCTCATCACTTAGTGCATGCCCTACAATGGGCCAGTTAAATGCATGTCAAGCAAACGAAGGTTTCCATTACACCAGATCAACAAATCGTTAAAACGTTATTTTTGAAGGTAAAGTGTCAACTTTAAACATCAATAGGCTTAAGTAGGTTAGGATTTAAGCCAAATATGCATTGAATCAGCTCTCCGATGCCTCAATTCTAACCAGACGTTAGTCTATTGTTAGTTTTTTCAGTAAATGGAAGAGTCGTGTAGCTGAGGAATCTTTAGCCTCATAGGTAATTTTTTGAGAAACTTCTTCTATTCCTGAATCTGTTTAGAGTTCAAAATTGCGAAATAATAAAGGCGAGATCCATACTTTCAGAATTATCAACACAAGTGTCCTAGTCATAACCATCGAGACTTATTCGGAGACACAATTCTGCTTTGTTAGTAATTACTGATTCAACGATTCGCTATTCAAAAGCAAGCTTTGACAAAATTAGTAAAAAATTTCTTGAGCGGTTCAGAATCAGGATGCTGTCGCTGAAGAATGAAAGAATTTCCATTTTGTTGGCAAAGACTAGTATATTTTGATAGTATTGTTCAGCAAAAGTGCAATTTCCATGAGAAATCGTCAAAATTATTACAAGAATTCCTATTCGTAAAATAATAAAAACTACGAAAACGGATACATTTGCTTGGAATTCATACGCAGTCTTTCTTTATGTCTTTGCTTGTACAGAATGCATACCGTCCGCTATGATGCAAGCAGGACGATGACAAGATCTATCCCTTCCACCATTATTCTGAATCTTCATTCAATTTTGATATCAAGAATTGCTCACTGTGCTGTGAATTTTGTGTATCTATGCTGTCTACACATAGTATGAGCAATTAGGAGCGAGAAAAAGCAATAATAAAATTTCAATTTTTTTCATGAACTATAAATAGCCACTAAAATATGTTTAACCAAACAACGACTGGAATTTGCTCCCGTGAGGCGAGTCATAAAAAACGAAAACGATGGGAAAAAATTGCTTAACCTTTCAAATTCCGGCGGAAAACAGAAATAGATTGGTGTCAAAGCAATTAGCAACAAAAATAAAATACATGTACTTCAAACCAAGATCATGAACTTTTGATCAGCAACCCATACGCACAAATTTTTGAGTAATCGAGGAGAAGGCCATTTATGCGAACAAGGTGAACGATAATTTAGGCACTAAATATGTGCTTCCGGATTCATAAATACGAGTAATAACGGTTGTCTTCTTCAAAGAAGCCGGCGATTACGTGCTTGTAGCGAATGCAGAGAACAACATATCTTTGTGGTTTCCGAATAAGAAATGATTTAAAAGTTCAAGAATTTGAAGAGAAACTACGTAAACTCATTCTTCATCTCATCGATTTTCTTTTTATTCACCCTCCATTCGATGAACGGCTGAGAAGGATTTATGAGACAAAGTTTATAGCAATATATCGAACGTCTTTCACAAGGGTTGCGTTTTTTTAAAACTGTTTTTCAAAACCCTTGAACGACAATGCGTACATTTTTTGTGTAGGTGCAGTACGGTAGTTATGCCCCTTTAGAACCACATTTTTGAGCCCTTTAAGCTCTTTTTGAGCCGTTTCCTCATTATGTGAACCGAGAAGGCAGTTACCGCTTCAACAAATTACTTTTTACGTTAGACTGATTATTTACTACAAACTAAATACTCGAGTTCAACGCGAAGCCCAACCACGTTGTGATTAGTTTAATGCCAATGGGTTAAACAACGTAATTAAACTATCATTCTCATCGACCTCTGACGATCAGCAGCGTCCTATTTCGCTTTCAGCAATTTGCCTTGTCAGTCTTAATCGAAGAAATAATGTTCAGAGTTTCATACACAGCCATAATTGATCTAAGTTGACACGGAACGGATGCATTAGTAATGGAGTGTTAGTTGGGTCGCGGTGAGAATCGAACCTAAAACGATAACGTTGCCATGATACCTTTCATATGAGTAAATTTGGAAACCAAACTGAGCCGATAAAGGTACACACAGCAAGGAAGTGCACCATGGAAGTTGATGGCAAAGGAAAAACTTTTGAAAGCGTTATGTGAACGTGGATGATTGTCAGGACAGTCCTCTTTTTAGGTAGTTACTGAACTGCTTTCCTTTGTGATTATAGGGCTTTCCTATTCAGAATTTAGAAGTTTTGAACTTGATAATGAAGCATTTTGATATTCATGACATTTAGAGGGATTCGTTCGTTAATCTCCACCCTAAGGGACTCTCCCACAGAAGGATGAAAAGAGGGTTGGGGTATACGGTTTGGGATGAGACGGAATAGCGTAGAAAGCAGATGAACAAACAAGTCTATTTCTGAAGGAATTGTCAGAAATTGTTGGCCTTCTCATTTCACGTCGAATCAACTCAGCTCAAAATGTCGACACAAGAGCTCATCTCAGTTGAATATACTTATGCAGTGGAGCATAACAAATCAACATAAGGCCATTTCAAAAACAAAGTTGTCATTATGCGCTTTCTTAAATGAAAAATGAACATGATCAGAAAGGCAATGTCTGAAAAAACGATGGAATATCTCACGAATTGAAATGTTTCTCTCCAATATACGCCATGCAAATGCAACTTATATCATGACTCTTGGAAAGCATTCGAAAGCAATCGTGAACGAAAGGAAATTAAACGTAAACACCTGAAAGTGCAATCAGATTCCTAGGAAATTGTCAAACTGCAAAGAGTAT
This sequence comes from Parelaphostrongylus tenuis, assembly GCA_019055375.1. NCBI lineage: Eukaryota > Metazoa > Nematoda > Chromadorea > Rhabditida > Metastrongylidae > Parelaphostrongylus > Parelaphostrongylus tenuis. The sequence continues at coordinate 247,307 of JAHQIW010007468.1, read as the reverse complement.
CAATAAATCCTATAAATACATTTCTATATAGGTGTTCAAGTACATTACGTAAAGGAAGGCATCACCGACTTCTCTAGATACCCTAAATTAGCTTAATATCCCAACAGGAGCAAAATACGATAAAAGGAGCGCAAAAATAGGAATAATTGTGAACCCTCTCTTCTCCTCATGTTCCTTCGCACTTCGCCTTCTGGTGGTATCCTCCCAAAAAGGAACTGGTCCGTTAACAAAACGTAAGCATCTTCGACAAAAGTAGGCTATCGGAATTTGTAGCAAGTAAAGAAAGTCGATCAAATGTAGTGAACACGGAAGCAGTTGTTCGAATTGCGGACTGGGGAGGTTTGATGCAGGGGTCTCTGTCTTCATATGTATTGACTTTGGGATCCCCACTCCCTAGGGGATCGCCCCATACCCAACTAGGGGGATCTGCGCTGTGGTCGATAGAGCTATTGAAGCATGCATAAGTTATACTAAAGAGAAAGAGCGCAGCTCATCAAAACAAACACGTATTGACAACAATTACAAGCGCCATCGCCTTATCAGATTACATCATCAAAACAATAACAACCCATTGGAATGAAACTCTTTTCGTGAATTTTTTCATCTACGTATCTGACATTACTACTTATTTTCTGTTGAAGCGGGGCTCCATTCCACTGGATGGGGCTTGATTCGACAATGAAAACGAATATCGCAAGAACGAACGACTGTGGACAGTCAACTAGGAGTAATAGAATTGAGCAAGGCAAATTTTCTGAGAGGTCGACGAGTAAAGGTTCTACAACAATGTCTTGTTAGCTAAATGATCCAGAAACATTATATTGACTGATAGTGGACTTTTGAACAACTACAATACTTGACAGAATGAAAACTTAATAGACTGACAGAATCTATTTCTATAATTCAAGCAAGTTCATAATTACTTAAACTGTTATGCCAGTTTTAAGTATGTTTATAATGAAATTCAAAAAAACTAAGGAAGCAGTTTAGATTTTTGGAAATCCCAACGGAAACGAGGCAGCTGCAAACACCAGTGACACATTGGAAAGCACTTTACGTAGTGTCACGGTGGAGATATCACGGTGATTTAATTGTTGTTGTGTTAGAAATAGGGTTCGCTTTAGGAAAAAATATGGCAAAGCGCGTTTTTGGGATTGTGGCAAAACACGTTCCCTAGATTTAGTGGCCAGGCTTTCACTGTAGTAGAATCTCATACGTACTTATGACAGATATGTAGTATATTTGTATACGTGCATGTGTGTGTATGTGTATATGTAAAACCTTGTTATTATTACTCTAAGTGATATGACTGAAACTGAAATAAACTTATTTGAACTCGGTAGATGTCACTGGACATGGAAACATGAACGCGCAACGAGCTACTTCTACTCCCGTGGTACCTCATCTTTCAGAGGGAAGCAAGGCTCTTAGAAGACTGATTTTGCCATTTGAGGCTGCAATTCTGACCAGGTAGGGATAGTTCTCTAGTGAAGTTTCACCTTAGTATATTATACTACTTCTGCTTTGTTTTGTTATTCCGAAAAATTATATTATCATTTAGAAACATAAAATTCTTACATCTAACTACGGGAGAAGCGAGCTCTTTTCCATTTTGCCAGATTGAGGTATTGAATACTTTTTGAAGGCAAACTCTAATGGATAGGTGTAAAACAAATAAAAACATACTTGCGCGATTATTCAGTAAGATAAAGTGACGAGACTGTAATGAATTTTCTAACAATGGAGCGAGAGTTACAGTTCTCTCCCTTAAGCCCAATATCATTGCCAAAAGTTTCGCTTCTCTAATCATAATTGTTAACGTGGAGAACAGCGATTTGTACACTTGATCACTAGATTAACTATTTATCAAAAACATGGCAGCTCCATAACTATGACGACGACGAGTTTCGTACTATACCGGTGAAATACTTCAGCGGATGATATAGAAGATACGGGCTTTTCGGGGCGTTTATATGTTAGACGCCGACAAATGAATTCAACCCCCATCTCTGAAGAAGAACTTTTCATGAGAGTGTAAGGACCTGATGCAGAATCCTGCCGCATTTAGGCTTAAGCTTAGGCCTAATTGATATTGATTTTGATTTATAAGTTCAGATAGTAAGAATAAAAGCATTTGACAACAGCATTATCTAATTTTTATACTAAAATATGATGTTTAAAAATGCGGTAGAATTCTAGAAAAGGATGTTTGAAAATGCGGTGCCACATAAGGTTACCGGTAGAAATGTATTTTTTGCTTTTGAAAAACGTTTCTGTAGTTCATCGATAGCTCAAATCAAGTGATGTTCAGTGGCGTGGTTAATTTCTCAAATAGCTTATTTTTGGCGCCGTATCAGTTACAATAAGATTTCATCTCTCATTCATAGATTTGTCACCGGATAAAAGTTTTGCTTTGATGAACTTTCAATTGTTGGATAGAGAAAATCTTTCCGATTGTAATGGTATACTTGGCTTTCGGAAAAGACTTCTTCGAGCTTTGTAACAACGAAAGAATAATGGGTTTCACACTAAGATCTTCAAAACCCATCTTTCTTGCGCGAATTGCAGAGCTCTAAGATGTTCTTTCTAAAGAGTAAACACGTTTTCTTAATCAGAAAGCTTTGCTCTATTTAATGATTAGAATTTTATAATAAAAAACTTTTATCAGGTGAGAAATATCTAAATGTGAAACAAAATCTCATTTTGACTGGTACGACGGCGTTAAAAACAAGCACTATGAGAAATAAAATATGCCTTTAAAATTCATTTGATTTATGCTATCAGAGAGTCATAGATTCGTCAGATAACAGCGAAGAATACGCCTTTACCAAAGGCCTCAAATGGCACCGCCAAATTAGAACGGTATCACAGAAGGGGTAGGATTATAGGAAAGATCCGAGTTTTAGTATTCATTCAAATGCTTAAATCTCTGGCTAGCACGGTAGGTGATCGCTTTTCTAAAGGACCATTTTGTAGCGCTGTAATTTATGCTTCGCACCCGCCGCTTCGTGCCTTCATTTTTACCAAGCGTGTAATTTGCTGGAAGCGCGAAAGGCATATGAACGTGTAGAGGAAATCTCGTTGTATTTGAGTCTTTCGTTTTATCGGAAGTTTCATTCAATCTGAGAAAAAATTTCCAATCGAATAATAAAAATTGCACCTTACATGCCCAGCGCGCCAAGCATCGATCATTTGCTCCACCCCCAGCCTCCAGATTAGCCGAACGACAGATGCACGCGTATGTGAATCGATCTCCCTTTTTCTTTTACACTGCAGAGAAACGGTCTTTTCAGAAAAAAGCACAGCAGTTGAATCGTTGAATATTAGTCCATCGGAGTTAGTAATAGTCTATAGAAAAAAAACTGTCCGGCAAGAAATATGCGCGTGAAACACAAAGTTTTGCTTCTGCTACAGCGCTGTCAGGAGAAAATTTTCAAAACAATTATGTTCCCGACTTTTTCGAGACTTGTGCTATTGGAAGAGTACTAGTAGTCTAAGGCAGAAGTTGTGTCCAGGGATGCATAAGCGAAATAAAAAAAAAGCGCGTGGTGCGGGTGAAACTTAATTCTATTATAAATTTTACAGTGCATAAAAGGGTGTTTTTCGAAAAGCGGCCACGTACAACGCTAACCAGAGTTTTAAGCTTTCGAATGACTACAACACTCGTATAAAAATTTCCTGTCCAGCTAAAAGGGATTGGTTTTCATTTATCACCGTCCAACATATAAGTATCGCCTTTGGCGTTAACCAATCCCTAAGGGATGCACCGTGCGAGATTGAACCATCGACTTTGTGTGCAACGCAGAGAGCCTCCAACCTTTGTTCTATGTGCGCCCATCACTTTACCAAATTCTTCAACCAGGAAGATTTCTCGGAAAAGCATTATTGTCAGTCTCCATATTGTATGAATACTCATAGTATATACCAACAACAATCAAAGCCGTCTATCCACCACGTGATGGCTGAGCCTTCTATCTATGACTAACGCAAAATAGTTACTTGCTGCATAAGTACTGAGACGACCTCTTCTCACCCAACATATGGCAATGCAGCACTTTTTTATTCGTTTCCTTGTCTTGTAACCTTCATTCATGGAGATGGTGGGATAAATGCGCAGATTCGATTCATTGATGAGAATCTGTCATTTTCTCTCCTCTTCAAGATCAATGAAAGTTGATTATGGCCTTCTCGGTAATCCCTATCAAAACGTGCTGGGGCGTTTCCACGCTTTCAAAGCAGAGCATATTCAACACTTTTGGTCTGAAGACAGAGTTGTAATTCGCACTACTTCAGAGAAAAAACAGCTGTTGCGACTGATCAGAAAACCATCATGAATGATATAAAGAAAGAGTAACCTGTATGTCGGTGTTATCAAAAACTTGGGCCGGAAAACTCCGGTTTTTTTCTTTTGAGATTACGTGGGACTCATGAGGTTGTGGCACCCAAAGTCATATCAATTATGGGGCTATAACAAAACAACTTAACGTTTACCAAAACTATGACACCACTGGAAACATAGACGAATGCCGACGTAGCCCCACATTGTTGAAAATGGGTTTGCGATTCGAAGAATGATGATGTTGTTTTGAAACATCATATAAAATCGTAGTAATAGGTTGAAATAGCATAGAAATGGTGACCGTTCTTAAGCAGAAGACCCACCTACTCAGGATTTTATTGAAGCTGCTTCCGGCTCATTGAGCCTCCTATACTTCCGCAAATAGGAATTTGATAACGCAGTTGTTTGGGACATGCTAAATTTTCTTGCTAAACGTGGAAACGTTGAAACACGCCTATCTCAACACTCTAAGGAGAACGGGCTCGACCGGCCTTCGTACATAGTGACGAAGATGAAAAATATCCAAGTAACAACCGAAACCACATCAAAACGTTCGAAAACTGGACAATTCAATAGTTTTGATATCTGATCATGAAATATAAGCGAGTAAAGAAAGAAAGTATGCATGAAAGCAAGATAACTCATTATGAGTACTCTTGAAAGGAGATCTCTATCCATTTTCCTGCTGATGTTCACAATCAATAAGTCGCTACCTTGAGAAGGATTTTATTTTTTAGTAACTTAACTTTACCAACAACACTATCAGGTTGCATAGAGAACACTTATCGCTAAGACATTTATGTTATATTCCTGAAAATTTGCACTATTCGGTTATCGCTAGTTATTTTCAATCCTTCGCAAACAACGTGTATTCTGCTTTTTAGAGCTTTAGTAGTTATTCAACAGCATAAATCACCACAATTTCGATGTTGCACATCACTTCTGGAATGGTCTTTTCAGTGCGCTGTAGCAGTAAAATCAAGATACACTTAGGGCGCTTTCTCTGAACAAAGCTTTTCCCTTACACTTTTAACATCATTCAGAATCTCAAATTTCAGTGACTTCGATAGTGTATTTGATTTTTTTAGACCTTTCTAATGAGTTGCAGTAGTGAAAATGAGATTTAGTTTCACATTTCGCGCGCAATTTCTGCGCTGTTGGAATGTGAATGGCTGCGTGGATATATCGCAACATTCGCGGCATACAGCACCGAGTTGGCTATTGCTTATCGACGGTCTTCTAACAGACTTTCAGTTGCTATTCGATAGCAATAAGTCAGATCATTGCTAAGTGTTTTTTGAAAATGTCTCCATCGAGCGCTATAAAAGCGAAAAGAAGACTACGTTTCGCTCTCCTGAGCATAGGCTAATTAGGCTTAAGGTTGAGTAGTGGATTTATTTGGCAATAAAAGGATTGAGCTTTCGGCGTTGATCAGTTTCTGGGGGATGCGCCATGCATTCGTCTTCAATTTTCTAATTTCGTTTGAGGTTATTGAATGCATTTCTGGCCTTTACAATAACTCGCGTTGGCCTCCCGCTGTACCGAGTCAGTCCTACTTATCTTCCCAGATAAGCCTGATACCAGTGTGGTACCACTTTACCGATTCTGGAGGGATAAATGCCTTGGTGAGCCATGAGCGCGAGATCGAATCATTAAGCTCGTGTGCGACGCAGGGCACCTCTAACCAATGCGCCACATGCCTCTAATCGGCAATATAATGTGAAATTTGAGGCCTCAGTCCATAGAACGATAGAACAAAGCTCCTTCTACAAATTTTATAGGGAAAAGCTAAAAATTTTTGCTTGATAGAAAAGAGTGATGCGCGGTGCCTCGGCGCCGCCTGTTGCGATTGTGATTGCGCGTCGAATTTTAAAACTCAATCTTATCTTCTTCGCTAGACTGCATAAAAAACTTTTTCATCTAAGGGAAAATTTCTGTCCAGCGGAAAGCGCGCCGAGTGTAAAACTTTATTTTATCTTCTTCTTAAAGCGTACTTAGAAGACCTTTTGGATTAATACACACAAAACTGCCTAGATTTCAACCATAAAATAACTACTAAAGGCTGGAGGAAAAGAGAAGAAGGTTTTGCCCCAGAGGGTTGGAGAATCAGCTGTACGGATCTCGGCACTTCTCGCGTTTGATCTGTTTCACTCCATTCATCCTCCAGTAGAGCCTTGGCATATTTTAAATGTTTGTGCTGCTTAAGGATCTTGTCTTTTTTATGAATGTTATAAAATACTTGAGAGCACCGATAAAATGAGAACATTTGTTGCCTATTTTATAGCAACCTCAATATATTATCACATTGATTGAATGACATATCTAATTAGAATTTATTAGGTACTGCGACGTTACTGTAACGCAGTGAAGTTTGAGAAGTATGGAAATCTGTGTATCTTATGAGGAAACGTGTAGATCTGTCCTGAAAACTCTATGCTTGCCACTTCGATGATGAAGAAAATGTTGAGTTGAGAATTTTTCAGGACTGAGATGTTCTACGTATTTCCGTAATCTTGACCTTCAAAAAAAAAAAAAAAACAAACGTGGAAGGTTTGGTGCCCTGATACCATTTCTTGCTTCGGTCTATGAATTTGTTTTAGACAGACCAGTCACCTATGTAGATCGCTCCAAATCTATGACGAGTTAGAGAATTCATTACTTTTGGGAGCTGATAGTGCAGTGGTAGTGATCCCGTTCATTACCTGTGTAGCCCAATTTACCACGCTTTGAAGCTTGGCCCCTTCCCTCCTGGGCTCACCAAGGCTTTCGTCCTTCAAAATCAGGAAATCAGTTTCAAACTTGTGTAGGAACGATCACTCAATGCAGTTGAAGTGGGGTGCTCTATTTCGGTTATCACAGGATTTGACTAAACCAGCTTCAGCAATATTCATGAGGAAGAGGAGAATCTACGAGTAACAACCCTAACAGATAGAGAGAGTTCTAAAATCTTCGTGGATAATGAATGCGACAGAAAACGAAGAGTCGAATGGAAGAATTGTTGAGATCTGCGCAGTAGGAGATGTGAAAAGCGAGTCATGTGAGAACAAAAAGCGAAATACCTGCTAATAGAGGATGGGTTCTTCATCAGAGAGTGGAGAAAAGAGGTTCCATAAGACTTTTTCAAAGTTTCTCATCCTCTCAACGGACCGACGATAATCAGGTTGCGAATATTTAAATTACAAACGATAGTAATTTCTTACTTAACCATTTCTTTAAACATTAAAGTAGTCTGATGTTACAACTATATATCTGAAAATGTTGAGTGATATACAGAATTTTGAACCTCTGAGATAGGAGGAGGTGAACCCGCATCTCACCCTTTCCGAGGGCTCTTACTAACCACTGCGCCACCACAGCACTCCTGTTCTATTGCCACTCTCTCTATGATACTGATAATCTAATCTATAGGCATTTGGGAATTTCCTACATAAGTCGCCATCTTGCTTGTAATCTTATACGCGGTGCGGACGCCGCATCACTTTCAATCTTATACAAGGTGAGGGCCCCGCACCACTTTCAATCTTATACAAGGTGCGGGCGCCGCATCTTGCATATGGTTGAACGTGGTGCTGGGCCCGCCCACAATAATCTATTGCGGCAAAAACGGCGGATCAAAGGACGGCGCGCGCCATTCGTAGTTGGGTCCTGTCTGGATGTCGGTGGCGTTCCCGAACCCGCTCTATCCCGGTCCCAAGCCCCCAACCTTCCAGGACAAGGGGGTGTGTCGATGTGTACGGATAGGATATTGCTAAATCATTTATTTTCCAGATGAGCTAAAATCCCAGCCATTCAGTTTCTGTTGATCTCGATGACGTCATCGGTTTCAATCGATTTTTCCGAGTGTTTTTCCGTTTCGAATGCCTCTTTGAGTGGTCACCATGGCATGCGGGGGTTCTTTTACTTGGAGGGTGGTTTTTATCAAGCGATTTTCTCTTATCACTATCATTTGCCTCGAAGAATTCTTCAACCGCCGGCGTTTGATCGGTGCGCGGACGATCTGCGATTCGTTTGTCTTTCTTCGCTATTTCGCCCACGCAATTCGAGGATTACCTGCTTTTTTCATGCATCTGAATGATCTATAGCTAGTATTTAATTGCAGAATATTACTTATTCCAACTAAAAGAGCTTCAACAGATGCGCTCCCGAGTCGGAAGCAATGTGTGGGCGGGGCCTGGTGTTCAATCGATAATGCGAATGTCGCGCTCTGCTCCCACATTCTGTGCTCATTTCGATCATTTACAGATACGCACCCTCTCTGAGCGTGGATTATCGAAGAGCCGAGTGCTGGACACGGAAGTTCCCTCTGCTTTAGCTCTATCGATCGACTCCCGACGACGACGACGTGACCCCTGACCGATCGATAATGGTTGACGATTCTGGATTCGATGTGGACGACATGCTGGAGAACGCCCTCGAGTCGAAGTCGGCTGAGGTAATCACCTGAGTTTCCTTTTCTTCCGTTCATTTTTACTCAGTTGATGTCGGATAGCTATGAGTTGGTGTGTTGTTCGGCCCTTGTGCAGAGTTGTGGTCCCGTCAGTCTTTAGAGTGTTTCTTTCATTTGATTTCTTCAAATAAGAAACTATGAGAGAACGCTTAGGCTTAGGCTCAGAAAAGAAACTACGCCTAGACTCAGGCTTAGAAAAGAAACTACGAGAAAACGATTAGGCTTAGGCTTAGAAAATCGATGGGACCACAACCCCCCCCCCCCCCCCTCTAGCGTCTCGTGTTCTTTGAGCGGACACGAAGTTGTTACTTGATAAAAATTGCTATTTATGGGACTTGGTATTGTCTGATGTTTCCGTCTCTTTCGCAGTCTGGTAATGGCAAATTGACTTTACAAGCAATGAGCAGAAAAAAAAGTTTTTCTTTTTTCAGAACCGTTTTTCAAATCTTCTTTGAGCTAAAGATGAGGTGTTAAATATTATTCTTATTTGACAAGCTGACTTTTCGGCAGTTCGCCTTCTTCAGAGCCGCTTTTTTCTTATATGTGTTCCGCCGAATGATTCGAGTGGAGATCACCTGAAGGAAAACATATGGGCTCGCAATGCTTTTTTTTACGTATTTACATTATATGGGAACATTAAGGACTATTTTTGGTACTTTTTAGTTATAAGGAACCGAATGAATACTTGACCTCATTCACTATGCAATTTTCATAGGAGTAATCACTGGAAAGCTTGAATCGCTGTCTAGCGCGGTATGCAGCTGGTATTTTGAAAAAGTCTCTTTGTAACGCTTTAACGAAAGGCGAACATTTGTGTTGAACACGCGCATATTTCTCGCCGGACAGAGCTCTTCGTTTAGACCACTAGTAATCATTCCTTAGCGTAAGATTTAAGGATCCCAACACTGTGCTCATTTTCTGGAAAGACCGCTTCTCTGCAGTACAGCAGGGAATATAAGATCAAATTCACCTAGGCGGGCGAGGGGATTTCGGTTATTCCATGGCGTGGGGTGGGGGAGCGAGCCCAGGTCGGATGCGGCCGTTTCCACACGTCGGTCGATCGATTAACCCCTCCGTGGCCCATTAGAGAGTACGTTTTTTGTTATTCAATTAGGAATTGTTTCTCGAAAGTCCAGATTAAGCGTCTCACTTTGATACTCGAAGATTTTGTCAACACTCTCATGTGCTTTTCGTGCTTCCAGCGCAGCAGCGCTCGAATTTCGGGCCGATGATAGAAGAGCTTTTCAAAAAAAAGGTTACGTATGGCTCTAGCAAGAGGTTTGATTTTTCGAATGATTACTAATACTCCTAGGAATAATTCTTGTACAGCGAATGAGGTGAAATATTCATTTTTATTATTATGATTGAAATGAACCTTCTTTCCCAAGGTTTTTTTTGCAAACTAATTTTTAAAAAATGTTAAAAGCCCTAACCGAGCTTGGTTCGGCAGGGCCATACACGCTTGTTTCGCAGGTCTCGCTCTCCTAGTCAGTGACCCACGCCCCACATAAGCCTGCATATTTTTTAGCTTTTCCATACACGATTTTTGTTGATGAGCAAAACGCGAGGTTGTTATAACAAAACTTATTTGAACACCTAACATTTCGTCATCCCCTTCTTCAGAGCTGAAGCCCTTTTACTATAATGTTTTTTTTTTAATCTTTAGAGGGCTCATTACTATCAGCCGAATGTCTAGTCACGAAACTGTTCAAGTAATATGAGTTGCAATGAATTAGTCGCTTTGTTCCTTGATCAGACGCGAGATCGTAAGTTTTGAGATTAGATCAGTATATAATGCGAAAATAATTATACAGGTTCTGATTCAGGTCGTACCATATATTTATGTTTTTAGTTTGTTATAAACCCTAAAACAGTCACAAACAGAAACAAAAAAAAAATTGACGCGTCGTAGCGTAAGAAGAGTAGTGGCAAAACGGGCGATAGTAGTGCAACGGGTTAGAGCATGCGCTTCCGGATAGAGTAAGATGTGGGTTCGAGTTCCAGCTGACGCAAAATTTCTGCACATCACTCTACTTCACTGCATTTATCTATAACATTATACCATCGGTGAGATTGATCAAATAAAAGGAATTCTAATTACAAACAGTTAGGACAGTTAAGGGTATGTGGTACATGACTACGTCGTACGTACTATGGTGTACGGCTAGGCGATACTTTGTGGCATTACTATATATGAATATATGCTATATGACATACTATATAATAACTGTATATCAATAAATGTGAACAGAAATAGTTGGGAGGATGTAGTATATTAGTAATGATTGACGTCTCGACGATGTCGCCTTCTTCAAAGCCGTTTTGTTGCTTTAAAATCCTCCAGATACTATTGGAGACGAGTTGCACAGAGTCTTAGATGAACGCAAAGTGTCTACTTCTATGGTCAAACTGTATTCTTCTTCAGAAAACACCCTTTTCTTTATCGGGAGCGCCATAGCCAAGTGGTTGTGATCCACGTGGTGGCGGGAGAAGAACTTCACTCTCCAACCTTCTCCAGCAGTCAACAACAACGACCTAAGAACGCCACAGCCATGCTATCCTCGAGAATGGAAGGAGATTTGCTAACTGAGAATTCTACAACGTTCAAGATTAAGACAAAAAACGAACTGAATGATATTAGGACTGTGATCTGCACAGTTAAGAAAAAACACTGTGAAAACGGATCAGTAAAGTGTCTTTTCTTCACCTTGTAGTCGCCTATGTCTTTGCTAATAAGGGTGGCTCCTAGCTAAATAACTATTAGTAATTTTTCTATGTGAAACGTAGTTTATACCTGCGGTAGAATTAAGCGAATTTAGTAATCAGATTGCTGTCTGATGAAAGCGAGAACTTTGCGTAGTGTCGGTGTTTACTTAAGATTAGAATAAATTTATTTATGGGTTCTATATTATTCTAACTGAGCTTATAGGTCATAACTGTTTCCTTCCAGGCTACAAGCGATGCCAAAGAAGTGATTGCCGATAAGGAAAATGGATCTTCAAAGAAAAAGAAGGAGAAGAATCGAAGCAAAAGTCGCTCACGGTGAGATTGAACACAGACCTCGTTTTGTCTGAAGTGAAACACTACCTCCCATAATCTCAAAGTTGCGAATACATGACAGTATTTGACTAAATCTACATATTCTGTTGCACTGTTTTTCATTCAAAGAAATTCATAAGAAGGTACCGGGCTGCGCCCCGCCTTAGTAGAGTATGACTGAATTCTTTTGGAAGGAAAAACAGAATTTACTGAATGTTAGCGTTTTCAAGCGCTTTTTATCTCTAATTAGCTGTTGTTAAGTCCACGGGGCTTATTTGGTAATCATTAGAATCACGCGATATGATATTTGCGCCATAGGTATCTCTTGACTAGAGGATACTTTTGCCATTGGCTTTGCGCAAATCTTCACAGAAATTTTGTCTTTTTCGAGCTTCTAGAGTTTTGTATCTTACAGTATTGAACTTACTGCAACAACATGATACCATGGGGATAGTTGATGGTGGTGTGATTTGAATAAATAATCGTTTACTAAGTCTTGCTCGTCGTTGTAGACGATACATTGCTGCGATTGAGACGCGTTTGGAATTGTGCTACCGCCTACACACGTAAACGAAAGTCGATCCCTCTCTCAGACATTCTCCAATTGGAAAAGGTATGCGTCGTGACCATGCAATGCGGCTATCAGAAACGAGCCGACCGTCCTCTGCCAATTCACTGAAAAAGCGGAAGTTGATCAGTTGTTTGCTGGTTGGCATTCCCTGACCCAGCTCCATGCTTTGATTTCCTTCGGTGAAAATGATACGATCAGGCGCAGGTTGGGGGGCTTCTAGGTCACCTATATGTTCTCTAAGCCATCAATTTGAATCTTACATATTCATATCACTTGAGGCAACTACTCGCCGGCCTTACGTATGTCAAATCTTTTCTTTTGGGCCACTTTCACAATCTCCCCCTCCCTCCTTGACTCATGTGAGTTGCGGAGTACTGTACCACTAAAAAGCATTGTGCCAGGGATATCACTGCTAGTGGTTTCCAAATTTAGAAATGTAAATAACTGATGAACTTCGGTGAAGAATACTAATTGTTTGGAACGTGAACGGTCGGTTCGAGCCATTGTTGCAGGCTCTTGGCGCGATCAGATCATGTGGTCAAGGAGAATATCCCGAGGAGCAAGGATATTTATGGACATTTCAAATTCTACAGATTCTTCTCTATCATCGGATCGGTGTGCTTAGTTCTATTCCGCATCGTAGCGATTACATTATAGGTCGCGCAGCCGTGATCGTAAGAAGCGTAAAAGAAGTTCTAGTCGTGATAGGAAACGCAGTTCGAGCCGTGATCGACGTCGTCGTCGGAGTCGTTCGAAATCACGCGATCGAAAACGTAGCCGTAGTCGGGATCGTCGAAGAAGCAGATCACGCGATAGAAGGCGATCGAGGTATTTTGAACTTTCTTTCACTACACGCTCTTCGTTATAGTGTTCAGTGAACTGTATATGTCATTTATCCAATATAGAAGCAGGTCTCGTTCTCGTGATCGTCGTCGATCGTCGAGAGATCGTCGCCGGGACCGTCGTTCACGATCTCGTCCACGTGTTATAGATCATCGGGATCGACGATCTCCTATCAGAAGATCGCCGCCACCAAGAAGTATGTTTTTCCATTTCTTAAGGACTTTTTTGACGAAATTTTAAATTCTGAAATGAGTTGGATGCTATATGTAACTGCAGGCCGTCTACCTGGACCAGAACGTCGTGATGTTATGCCGTTCACAGCTCGTTCATCACCTCCACGTGGAGCCAAATTGGATATGAGTGCAGAGGAAAGGGACCAGAGAACGTTGTTCATACTGCAGGTTAGACATATTCAGTCTTAATAGTTCAATTTGTTTTACAAATGTTCTCATAGGCGTACAACTATGGCTCCGCCGTTTTCTGAATTCTAAATATCTAATCAATCTAATGGAGTATAATTTCCAGCATTAACAATAACATTTTCCCAATATTTTGAGTAATATGTGATTGCCCAGCGATGAAGAACTTGGTGAGGAAAATTGGTGATATTTGCTAAATTTTTCTTCTCAAGATTTGCTAATTTGTAATTTGAATTTGATAATTTCAAGTGGTAATTTGACTGTGCAATGTTGGAAGAGAAAGACGGATAATGTAAAACCCTTGAAACTTCCATTTCAACTCTCATATGACGTTTTGAACGTGAATTGGGGCGTTATCATGCAGCACAAATCACCTTCTCATGTCTTACGGCCCATTCCGGTCGGTTGATTTGTAATTGATGGTTCTATTTGGTTAGTTATTGGTTTTAAATGCTGCATCAACCGCGATTCCCCGGATTTCTTGAGCCTTTAGTAGAGGACGCTTTTCTGATCCCACCAAATGCACAGCAAAACCTTTCCGCGAATATTACGTTTTGTAGTCGATTTGCTGAATACGTTTGCAGTCGATTTTGCTCGTTGTCCGAGGTCGGTCCATAATTTGAAACGCAAGTCCATTTCTTCTCTTCGGTAACTTTCTATACAGAAAAATCTTCCTTTTCTCCTGTTCCAACGAAATTTCGCAAATTGTTTCTCGCTTTTTCATGTGCCCATTAGTCAGTTGATACGGGACCTATATACCTTCTTTTTGAATCTTTCCCATTTGATGTAAACGATGCGAATCTGTTTGTTGAGTCACTTTTTGAGCTAATCGGCAGTGTTCCTGCGTTTCGCGGGGATCATCGTCGTCCAATAGTAATGCTTGCAGTTCTTCGTCTTCAAATTTTTTGTGTGGTTTTCGATGTGCTATGTCTTTGATATCAGAATCGATGGTTTTAAAGCGCTGAACGACTATTCACAACAAGTTCTAACAGAGCATGTTTACCATAAGTTCCCACAAGCATTTGATAAGCGTCGGTGGCGGTTTTCTCGAATTTAAACATGTAAAGTTAAGCTTCCCGCAAAAGGCGTTTTTCGGGTACAAAAGTCATCATCTTCAAAGTCCTATAAAAGCCATCGTATAGAATATTTTGTATATGATAAACATATAAGCAAATGACATTTCCAACGCTTCAAACAAAAAAAAATCTGCATATTTTTACTTTTACTTATTATTACAGCAAGAAATTGTGAAACGCTAGAGTCATATTTGTGCATCTATTCGAGATCATGACATCTAAGTCTCTAAAATAGCCCAAAACATTCGAGACCTGTGGTGTATAGGCCCATTGGTGGTGCGAGATTTACTTTTGCAATACAAATTTTCAATATAAATATCGTTAATCTAAATATGCATATGGTGTGACATATGAGAACAAGGTAGAAAGCTGCCTCTATTTTCGCGTTGTATAACTTATGCAGAAACGACGTCACTGCAAATTTTGAAATTATAGAAGTAGGTTCCATGGTAGGCCAGAATTATTACAGTGTACTTACGGTGCAATGTTTGTGAAGGCTCGATTAAAATTTCGTGTTTTAGTTTTTTCGGGATTTTTGCTTTTATAATGTCTAATTCAGCAAGTATGAGGTTTTTAAGTTGACAATTTGTTCACTACAAACTAACGGTACAATACACGTGGTGATGTTGGCTGACATTTCGGCTTTCTCTCCTTCTTCAGAGCCTGGACAAGAGATCTGTACTGAAGCGGTCGTCAACTTAACAATCTCATATGCCGAATAAAATAATGACGGAGTTATTCAATTAGTGCCGAGGTTAATCGATAGTCGGTCATGAGAGTTTTCTTTTGCATGGTAAATTTTGTCTTAGACCCCAAAACCACACCTGCGATAAATGAAGAGCGTTGGGTGCAAAAGTAGTTTGCCTTTAATTATAGAACATCGTATCTCAATACTTCTCAAGCTTCATCGGTTGAAATAGAAATGATAAGATCTGCAGATCATGTTTACAAAAACTTTTTCAACTCTGTTAAGGTATAATTGTAATTTTTGAAAGCCTCTTACTTTCTTAGAAAATTTCCTCCATAAAGGATCTCATTGCGATTGCGCAGCAAGTGAGCATAGGGATTTTATCTACCAATACATGGTAGTATTAGCAGCCATACGTCGTTTATATTTCCTGTTGCTATGTTCTTGTGGAAGTCTGTAAATGCTTAGAAATTTTCGTCAATTTTTTTTCTATCTTTGAGGCGATAGAGCAATGTCTTTTTTCATAAATTTGTAAAGTCAGGAACTTATTAAGTCATGTGATCAAATAAATCTTCGTCAGTTCCGTCCATATCTGTCTCCTATGAGGCGAAAAAATTTTAGTAGAAAGCTGCTTGGCCCAGTAGCACGTGTTCCATTTTCACAAAGCACAATTTTTGTGTTGAAGACATAGCGGGATTTTTTGTCTCTGACGTATGTGCATGGAAGAGAAGTAGAGAAGGGGAAGGGGGAGAGAAGAGAAGTGAGGGGAGGAAGACAAAAAGAATTTTTGCAGAGAAGGGAGAGAACGGTGAAAATGACAGAGAGAAGAAGATAAGAGAGGAGAAAGGAGGGAAGAAGAAGAACAAAGAAAGAAAAAGAAAGGAAAAGCAAGTTGATCTCTGAACTTACACTGATATTGCGATAGTTCTAGGCTGCCTATACACTACAGCTCATGTTTGGATTCCGCACATTCTAATGTCGGACCAAACATAAGCCATGAAATGTTTTGTTCTTCTTATTTCATTACTTAACTCTACAATTCCGTTCTTTAGATCGCCCGACAAACACGACCACGAGATCTTGAAGAGTTCTTCAGTGCTGTTGGCAGTGTAAGAGATGTGCGAATAATCACGGATTCACGTACAGGACGATCTAAAGGAATTGCATATGTAGAATTCTGGGAAGAAGAAAGTGTACCTCTAGGATTAGCCCTTAGTGGACAGAAACTGCTCGGTTGATTTAATCATTACAGGCTCTTTCGAATTTGAATATATCGGCTTTGAATTTCGGGATGATTGTTGTTTTTTCATAGGAGCACCCCTAGTAATCCAACGCACTTGCGCTGAACGTAATCGAGCAGCCAATGCTACTATCGGAACGACTCTTGGATTTGGACCGGCTCCTTCGAAGGTGAGACATCTTTGTAGCAACTGATTCCACAAAGCTTGCGGATGATGTGCTATGCTTGTTGTCTTTTCTATAGATAACGTAGTAGATACCAAGTACACCTTTTTCAGGGACCATGTAAATTACACGTATCTCACTTACATCCCAACATTACGGAAAGCATGTTAGACGGCATATTTGATGCATTTGGACGTGTGGAAAAGATAGAAGTCGTGAAAGATCCTGCTGGTAATAGCTTAGGATATGCTTTTGTGACGGTGAGCAAATTATTCAACATATCAGCTTGTTGTATTCATCTTTTTCCTCCCACATAACGTCTAATATAGGCGAGGCTTTTTTCAGTTCAAATTGACAGAGGATGGTACGAAGGCAATGGAACAATTGAATGGTTTTGAGATTGCTGGAAAACCTATTAAAGTGTCAGTAATCGACGAGGTGTGTTCCGTAGTTTCTTGAGTTCAACTTTTCAGATGGTTTCTATCGTTGTGTTCATCCTTGCTACTTCGTATGGATGTTTATTGTAAAATTTACTTTGCTCTTTTTATTAGGACGAAGAGTCAATACGGCAACGAAGTTTAGACGATGTAGCTGATGAGAAGCAGGGTCTTGCTTTGGGACAAGGAGGGCGCATTCAGCTCATGGCGAAACTCGCCCAAGGTAGGTTTTTGTTAGTAGTTTGTATTAAAATTGAGCCGGTGACAGTGTGGCTAGCGATGCTCGACGTAGAGTTGGTTCCCCGCCTTCCCCACACTCTCTGACAGTTTGTAACGAACGTTTTATGGAACGCTCCAGCTTGGCCATCCTCGAAATTGAAGGATGTGTCTTACCAATATTCGACGACATTTATGAAGAAGGCGAATCCCCAATGCAGTGATGAACGCGAGGAGAAAATCTGAGTTTTCGAGGAACAGGGATCTGCCCAGTAAAAAAAACTGTGATACGTGTCAAATAAGATAAAGAAGATAAAGTGAACTGGTGTTTATTGGCCATATTTTTGAAATTATTTTATTGGAATCGTTGCTTTAAATAATTATGAAGTGATGGAAGAGAGAATCGAATAGTCTATTTGAATGCGGTACTAAGTTCCTTTCAGGTACTGGTATTGAATTGCCACAGGCTGCTCAACAAGCTCTTCAACAACAGGCTGCAGATCCAACCATTCCCGCTATCGCAACACAATGTTTCATGCTGTCAAATATGTTTGATCCAAAAACTGAAACCCGTCCGATGTGGGCGGCTGAAGTGCGCGACGTAAGTTTATCATTACATTTTCTTTGATTCGCTATTTTTACTACTTTTTAACACTGTTATGATGTTACAGATATAAATCCAAGAGTGTTGAGTGGTATGTAAAACATTCGATTCCCGGTAGTAGTTGAACCCGTGTTTCACTCATACTGGGGGCGCTGCTACCAATTAGCCAGCAAGGCCGTCGCTTTGCTACATTTCATTCACTCTTATAAATTTTGTCTCTGAATGAGAGAGGCTTTTTTGAGGAGTCTGAACGAGGCACTTGAAAACTTGTCACTTCATTCCAGGATGTCATTGAGGAATGTTATAAGAATGGTGGGGCGCTCCACGTGTACGTCGATACGGCTAGTCCACAAGGCAATGTATATGTGAAGTGTCCATCAATCGCGAGCGCTCATAAAAGTGTTTCTGCTCTTCACGGACGATGGTTTAGTGGAAAGGTGAGAGTTCAAGTCGTTCTAACTGAGAATTACATTCAATCTCTATAAGTAAATATCTTCTAGGAAGCTCAGTGATAGGGAAGCCAAGATTTACTTTACGCGTTCGTCTGTTTTTTGATTGCTCCAACAACCTAGTTATTTTAGTCGATCTTCCGTTTTTAGTCTTATATTCACTTCTAAGTGCTTTAATCGGCACAATAATAGTAATAGACACTTAATAGAATAATAAAAATGCTACAGAGAAATACTGTTTACTTCCTTATGTTAAGCATTAATGACTTTATACTATTACTGCCAAATGATCGAGATCTTGTACTGATTTGCCCCCAGAATTTAGCAATACATGCTTGTTTTTCATTTTAGAGGATTAAGTGGAGATCCTTTTACAGGTAATTACTGCCAATTATGTACCTGTATCTTCGTATCATGAGCTATTTCCGGATGCCGTAATAGCTAGAAATATCCTTGTGCCGAAACCACAGGATCAGCCAATGGTGTCTCCACAAGTTAACGCTGTAAGTTTTGGTCTTCGTTGACATATGTTCATCACGAAAGGCACAGATGATTTTTCGTTACTGTTCTATTATGGCGGCGCCACTTGAGGCCTTCGGTAAAAACGTGTTTTTTGCTTTTGCAAAACGTTTCTGTAGTTTACTGATAGCTCAAATCAACTGAATTTTAGTGGCTTGTTTAATTTCTCAGATAGCTTATTTTTGGCGCCATAATAGTCAAAATAAGATTTTGTTCCTCATTCGAAGATTTTTCACTGGATAGAAGTTTTGTTGTAGTGAACTTTCAATCATTAGATAGAGAAAATCTTCCCGATTACAACGGTATATTTTTCTTTCGGAAAGGACTTCTTAGAGCTTTGTAACGAGTGAAAGAATATTGGGTTTCACACTCAGTGTGCACTGCTAGTCGACTAGGGTATGTGTATAGCTGTATTACCAAAAAGCAAACACTTTTCCTTAATCAAAAACAGTTGCTCCATTTAATGGTCAAAACTTTGTCATAAAAAAACTTTCATCAGGCGAGAACCTTCATGTGAAACATAATCTTATTTTCACTGGTACGGCGTTAAAAACAAGCAATATGAGAAGTAAAATATACCTTCAAAATTCTCTTGGTTTATGCTATCGATAAACTAGGGAAACGTTTTGCTATGGCAAAAAATACGTTTTTACCGAGGGCCTCAAATGACGCCGCCGTAATAGAGCAGGACCTCTCGAGTGTTTTCGAATGTAGGCAAAGTCTCATTTTGACTGGTACGGCGTTTAGAACTATCAATATGAGAAGTAAAATTTACGTTCAAATTTCACTTGATTTAAGCTATCAGATAATCATACATTCGTCAGATAAGAGCAAAGAGTACGCTTTTAGCGAAGGCCTCAAGTTGCGCCGCCATAATAGAACAGTACCGATTTTTCTTTGTAGGCTCCTGTTACGAACTTTGCAGTACCCCCTCCTCCAACAGTCTCTGGATACAGTGCGGCCCCTCCACAAACAGGATTTTATTAACTGTATTGTTATATTTGTTATTGAATTTTTCATTGAGTTTGATGAAGTTCCTCCTTGTTTATTATATAATATGAAGTGATGGAATTGATCGTGCTTCGTCTTAATTGTGGTTTATTTTCTTGAACCAGTCTGATTATCCTCAGCAAAAGCATAGTTAGTTACCTTAAAAGTTCTCTTCTAATGATTGTTGTTTCCTTTTTATTTCATGTCATTATTGGTCTCTCCTGTTAATAAAGTCTGCAGTTTGAATACTGCCAAACGTTTGTAAATGTACAGCTAAGGTAAAAAGAACGCCAAAGGGAAATGTGGCTAACAAACGCATTGTGTTCAAATTGTGTATCAATATTCAATGCAGCATCTATGATTTGCATTTTTGGGCAGATATCAGCTCTTTGAAGAGCCAAACCGATAAGAAGTCATTCGATACGGTTTTTTTTTTTGTAATAGAAGAATAGTAGTCCACCAGTGCCGGACTCTGCTTGTGACATTTTATGAAATTTTCATTGTCGTCAACGAGTTGAGATATATCGTGTTCGAACTATTGGGGGTAAGTCAGAAATCTTACAGAAAGTCTTAAAAGTTGTGGAAGGAGACTTTGAATCCGAGACGAAAATCATATCCGCATCTTACCCTTTCCGGAGGGGGATGCCAACCAATTGCATATCAAGGCTCCTGCTCTGCTATCATTCTTTCTGCGATAAAAAAAGACAGGATAAAGCTCTCGGCGTTGATCAATCTCTGAAGGAGAGGCCATGCATTCGTCTTCAATTTTCAACTTTGTTTGAGGTGATTGAATGCATATCTGGCCTTTACAATGACTCGCGGTGGCCTCCCCTCTGAAGCGAGTCAGTGCTGCTTATCCTCCCAGACAAGAGGCCAGTCTGGTACCGATTTACCGACCCTGGAGGGATATATGGCTTGGTGAGCCATGAGTAAGATTGAACCATTCACCTCGTGTGCGACCCAGAGCACCTCTAATCACTGCGACACATGCGTCCACGGTTTTTTGCGATACAAGGTATCAATTTCGCAGCAACCAAGTGTCAACGGTCGGGCCTAGTAAAAGCATATCGGCATTGAATCCAGTCGGTGAGGTTAAACGTTCTATATATTACTCAACATTGTTAGATATATAATTATAATATCATACCACTGCTTTAAAAAAACGACTGAGGGAAGAATTGCTGCGGAGTTTGTGGTTCAGAAGAAGGAGAGTAAAGTGGAGGAGTCGAAAAAGAGAAGCTGACGGCTTACAATGAGACAGAGAAATATTAGGTCTTCTCATAAGTTTTGGCACTAGAGTAAGAATTAACAGATTCATTAACCAGAAGTATTTAGAAATGCGTAGCAACACTGTTCAAAGTATACGCCATCAGCCTGAACACATTTCTGCCATCTCACCAGCGAGAGATCAGTACCGCTTTGTGCAGAATTTTCTCAGCTTTCTTTTGGACTAAATTTTTCAATATTTGCCGCATCATGGCCGCCCAACGAAGCGTTTCTCACTGTCTGCTGCTTTACGAGTACGAATTGGGACGCAATGCACAGAGCGCCTTCAAAAACCATAGAAAATTCTGGACAAAGTGGTTTTGAATTGTTGCCTGAGAGGTGACAGGAATTTGCTCAGACTGATGGCGCATACTTTGAATAGTGTTAAGGCAATTTGATTACTTGTGGTTGTTCCCAATTTTCTTCTTTAGTATACCTAAGAGAATTGAATGGTGAGCAAAAACATGGCCTCAGGCGGGAATCGAACCCGCGTTTCATCCATATCGGGGACGAATTGAAAAAATGAATGAAACGCGGGTTCGAGTCCAAGCTGAGGCCATGTTTTTGCTAACCATTCAATTCTCTTAGATATATATGTAACATCATGACACTGCGAAAAAAGCAGTAGAAAAACTAGAATTTCGGAGTATTTCTTCTTTGAGCCAAACACGAGGTGTTACATATTTTCTTCGTTCATTCAACAGCCGACGTTTCTGCAGTTCGTCTTCTTCAGAGCCGCTTTTTTCTTATATCTGTTCCACTGAATGATTCAAGTGGAGATCACCGGAAGGTGGTCATATAAGCTCCAAATGCTCGTAATCAGTGGAACACATGTAAAAAAGGAGCTTTGAAGAAGGCGAACTGTCGAAACGTCAGCTGTTGAATGAATGAGGAAATTATATAACACCTCGTGTTTGGCTTAAAGATTAAAATTAGAATAAAATTGATCCATGGCATCGACTGTTTAAAGCCTTACCCGAGGTTGGTACGCGAGGGCTGTACACCCATTTTTCGTAGGTCTCGCCCCCCTCGTCAGTAGCCCATGCTCCGCATTAAGCCTTGCATCATAGGAAGAAGGGAGGCGAAGGTGGGCTACTGACAAAGGGGGCGAGATCTCCAAAACACGCGTGTATAGTCTGGCGTACCGACCTCGGGTAGGGCTTTAAAAATGCTTAAAAATTTATATGGATGTTTACTGCGAGGTTTTGAAAACAGCCGATGCCATGGATCAATTTTGTTCCACCAGGCGAGATCCAGCGACTGAGAAGTCCGCCTCCCTCCTTGCTACAATGCAGGGCTAAAAGTGGGGCGTGGGTCACTGACGAGGAGGACGAGACCTCTGAAACGCGGGTGTAGAGCTCTGGCGTAGCAACCTTGGGTAAGGCTTCAAACATTCTATAGAAATTTTGAAAAAAAAATAAGGATATATTGAAGCATGCCGAGGTTAATAGATAATCGCTCTTGGGAAATACTTCTGGTTAATAAATTCGGTGTTTGTTGCTCTAAAGTCGAAATTAGACTTGACAAGATTATGAGAAAAAAAAAACAGTAGTACCTCTTTGGTACCACAGTTGGAAAGAAACTTCTGAGGCACTTTGATAATCATGAGACAGCTCCCATTCATATCTTGGGAATACTACAATTTCTTATGAAAGACTTTCCTACTGAAGGCCTAGATGTCACTCGTCTTTATTATCGCCTTATTACAAGCCGCCGCCATGTCCAACGATACAATCGAAGTTCGTGTTTTATTGCATCATTATTGGAGAAAGGGTCTTCTTTCACAGCGAGCTCCAGTCGACGAAATCAGCGAAGTTAAGGTTCTATCAGATCGGAAACCTGGCGGATTGATGGCAGAAAGTCGCAGGAAACGTGGCCTCTATTTTTAGGAGTAGCTAATATTGCTTTTGTTTGGAAGTCACACATGAATTTTGAATTTCTGCGATGGCCCCAAACTTTCTTTCTAATCTAGTAAAAGCTAGATAAGGGAAATGAACCAATTTTCCATTGACGTGTGTAGATCTGAGAGTAAGCGTAATAGCGAAAATGCTGCCTTTCACAAACACTATCATATGTGCCATCTATCATCGCTTTGCCAGCGGAGTGACTCAAATGGGCGCCAGTAAACCCTCCTACCCTCCATCGCGCTCAAGAGTAGCTCTGTCAGTTCTAATCCTAGAGACTCGTTGGGCATCATCTTTTTTCTGAGGTGTTCATGAAAAATTTGACCATCGCGTAGGTGGCTTTCTTGCTGTGCGTTCGACATCACTACTCGCCAAGAGCTCTTCTCCATCGGTTGCAGTTCGAATGCATTATTGGCTTGGCTTTCTAACCTAGATAGATGATGCAGAAGCATTTGGAGATATTCGTCTTGTTGAGTCTGAAATTCACATGCAATATCAATCTGTTTTAAGTGAGGAAAGTTCGTGTGAGATTTAGTCGGAGGTCAATCTTCCCGTATGGTGTATACATTTCTTATGAATAACATATGCAAAGTATCCTCGTACACCCACTTCTTTCTAAAGAATGCGCTTTTCGAGGTGTCGTTCAGTAAGGTGAGTCGCCTCAGACGACCTCGTCCGCTAGAATGGTTTTTGCATTATTAACCCTCTGAGGACGGCGTGTAACATTCTGCGCATAGGACACCTTTCCTCCTCTCACCGCTCCTGACTACCTCGTTTCGCTTAGCTATCGAATGATTTATAGCACAGCAAAAGCTCTGAAACCTCACAAACACCCGTGCATTATGGCGCGGTTGATAATTTGGGCCACAACTGCCGCGTACAGTATAACGTATATGTAATGCGAAGAAGCGGTGAGGCAGAGTAAAAGTCTAATTGCTGCTTCCTATATAAGTGAAGTCTCGACGGCTCAAAATGTCACATCTCATCACACTACTATAAGCAAAATCTTTCAACATAAACTCGTATATTTACAAAATTTAGGTTAAGATTTGATCTTATGTAATCAAATACACTTTTTATTCCCAAAATGGGCGAAAAAGCCACCATGGCGCTACAGCCCTATGTTGAGAGTTTTGCAAGAGAACTGTGAAGAGTTTTTGCGTGCATACCTTTATAGAGTCTTCCATCCACTGCAGTGGCAGCTAATTTGCTACTTTACGAGATTCCACTTTTATAAGGATCCCGATTGAGTTCAGCATCCAAAACGGCCTGTCTCATCAATGAGTCATATATAACTCATTAACAAACTTAGGAATTGTGTGGCAAAAAGTGGGAAGTCAACGAAAAAAAAAAAACTAAATGTCTACCGGAGAGAAAAGTTAAGAGTGAATGAATATGGATGTGCCATAAGCTTTTCGAAGGATACAGTTGCTGAGATTCTTTTATAGCTGTCAGGCCAGAACGATCAAACGAAATCTTTTCTATGAATATGAAACGCTCTTAACTATTTGAATGCTTCAGTGTTCGCGAAATGGTCGTCAGTGTTGGAAAGGCAGTCTCGGACATTATTTGTTGATCACTAATATATACGCAAAATCATATGTACATTTGAACCTAAGTGTTGGTATGACTTTTTCTATCACACTGTAGTAAACTGATTCTCTTCAGCTTCAGATAATGATTTTTTATTCTACTTTATACGACTCGTCATAATAATTAAATTGCCTTGTAGATTTCAACAATTTTTGCATACACCTCGTTTCTTCACATTTATTCTCCACAAAGATCTTCAAACATTTTACTTGATGCTTCGGCAGCTGCTTGAGGATTTCGTCTCCTTCAAGATTGTCGTAGAAACCGGGTGTAACAATCCTTTATGCAATTTTGGAGATAAACGAGCTAGGGTTATGTCTAAGGCGTTTGTTAATTGACTAGAAGAGAGTGATGTGAAGACAGATCTAATCAGCACTTTGCTTATCACCTCTTCCTGATACAGTGCATCATTAACCACTTAACTACACGGCCACAAGCTGACTAATGGCATATGAAATGGAGAGGAGTTTCAAGGATTTTTTTTTAATCAACCATATGACCTTACGTGTCAGTCGGTACCTGTCTGTTATGAGGTGACAAAAGAATACTTGACCCCATTTGCAGGACAAGAAATTTTCGTAAGAGTGTTAGTAACCATTCGAATGCTTGAATCTCTGGCTAGCGCTTTTGAAAACCTTTTTTTGACGTTGTTACGACACGAAAACCTATAGGTTTCACAATTGCATTTTCCTCGCAAGACAGAGCTTTTTCTCTAGACTATCAGTGAATGTTTGATAGCGTAGGATTCAAGGATCCCAACGCAATGCTTATTTTCTGAAAAGAACGTTTCTCTGCCGTGTAGCAGGAAAATTAAATCGAGTTTCTCTTATTCGGCTAGCTTATTTACAAGTTAATTCATGGTCGGGGGTCTGGAGGCCGCAGATTGGATGCGACGGCCGACCATGATCGATCGATTGACACTCCGGAAAACTGCGATTTTTGTCATGTGATTAGCAGTTTTTATTTCCGCGGTACTCCAGATCAAACGCATGGCTCTGATGCTACAGGACTTTGTTTAAACATCCATATGCTTTTCGTGCTTCCTGCGAAGTAATAGTAGAATTGCACAGCCGATGTGAAGCATGGTTTTATTTTGCATTTTACAGCGTTATAAAAGGATCTATTGAGAAAACCGGCGACGTATTGCGATGGTCAAAGATTTAAGCTTTCGAATGATGACTAGTGCTCCTATGAAAAGTTCCAGTCTAGTGAGTTGATTCGAATATTCATTTGTCGCCTTGTAATCGACAAGAACCTGTCAGTCATATGTCAACCACTTGCTCTTCATAGTTGATAAGCACTTTGCTGGTTTTTTGGAATAACCCTTGAGAAGGCTAAAGAATATGCCAAATAGAGCCTCATCTCTTTCCACAAGAATTTTCGTAGCGCTGCGTCGCTCAAGTGATATGTCCAAATATTCAACTGTAGGAGAACCATAAATTTGAGAGTAAACACATAATCCCTAAAAATCGACAACCTAGGGTCAAGATGCTTTTCAAATTTCTTTGTGTTATCGGGTAGGAATTTCTGAAGGAACCTGTTTTTTGGCAGTTTTCACTAGACTACTGGCAACCATTTGAAAGATGAGTTTTTGAAAATTCAAAAATGTGCTAGTTTTTCAAGCCTTCTTTCTGCGCTGTGGTAAAAATAACTTTAAGTTTCACACGCAGCACGCACTCTCACTATCATCGCGCTTTTATTTCGCTAGTAGAGTTTTTTCCTAAACTATCATTGACTATTAACGCAAATCTCAAAAACTTCGAGAGTGTATTTGTTTTTAATAAAGGCCTTATTACACCGCTGTAGCAGGAAACTTAAGATTGCCTTTCACACACGTAGCGCGGATTTTCGCCACTTATTTGGGAGTTTTTCTGCGTTTCGTGAGATTTTCAAGTTTTTTTTTTTGCGTAGAAGTTGTGGGGGAAACTTTTTCTATTGTGCAGGGCTTAAATTTCCTACGTTCTTCTTACATTACCAAACAAATTCGCTGCTAAGCCCAAGCTTGAGCAACTTAAGCCCAGCACATTTGAACATGCAGAGGAAATCTGCAAATATCAGAGTCATATGTTTTATCTGAACTTTTTTGCCAAAGCAGAGAGAAGTCCTAAAATCAATAAAATATTGCACTCCATGTGCGAATCGCGCTATCTATCCACAGCTGCTCACACACCTAGCAGAGAAGTAATGCGCGGCTTCCTTGAAGATCACTCAAATTCCACCTACAGTGCAGTGAAACGGTCTTCCAGAGAGCAAACACAGCATTGGAATTGCCGAATTTTATGTTATTGAATGGTTACAGTTAATCGTAGAGAGGAGCTCTGTTTTGTGAGAAATGCGGCTGTGTGAAACACAAATTTTTTCATTGCTATGTATGACAGCTACTGAAGAAATGGGAAAATGTTTATTCAAAGTATATCAAAAAAGAGATGAGCTGTCGAGTCGCATTTCCATCTAGGACCGCTTCGGTGCACAGCACACACATTGAAGCCTCTTGCGTTTGCTATCCTGACATGGAATGTCTTTGAGTTTGCTGTATTAGAACTGTATGATCTATAGATGCTATTAACACTAACCATAATCTATTGAGTTTCGCCATAGATTATTTCTTGAGCAATGTTTCTCGTGCTATTCCCATATAAGGCAAACAATGTATGTTCCAAAATTTTGCTTCGCCCTCTGTTGTCATACCACACAGCTCACTTCACCACAATAACACGCCTATCCCGCTGGTATCACTAGTTGAGAAAAAAATTTTCTTAATACCGCGAAAAATTCAAGTTCTAGGTTGGTTCACACATTATCGAAACAATCAATGTTGGAAGATTATCGTGACGTCGGATGAGAAGTGGCTCTACCGTGTCAATCACGATCGGGCAAACGTTAGCTTCCAAAAGGTCAAGCTCCGTCATCTTACACGTCAAATTGGTTCTGCAAAAAGGTTATAATCTGCTGTGGTTAACTTTGAAGGTGTCTCGCATTTCGAACTTGTTCCGTTTGCTCCACCATCAATACCGAACTCTACTGCGAGCAGCTGGATCTAGTCTACGATACGTACCCGACATTCATTTGTCAAAATCGTGCAGTGCTTCAGCAGGACAATGTCAAACCTCACACCGCAAAGAAGACTAAGGATAAGTATGATAAACTGGAAGGAGTCGAAGTCTTACCACACCTAGCCAACTGTGCAGATGCTGTGCCGTCCGATTATGATCCAGTTTCTGCCCAATAGGGCACTTCCTAGGTGGACGCTAATTAGAGACATTTGATCAAGTTGAAGAGGCATGTCAGGAGTTTGTTGATTCAAAGTCCAAGGAATGGTGATTTCGAGCAGATCCGGAAGCTTACAGGTCCTTGGTAGATCGTGGATAATGATGGTCTTTATTTTGAAAAATAATTATTGCTGTTTTTGATTGAATCTAAGCAGCATAAGCATAAACTTTGAATTTTAGCGGTTGTTAAGCAACTTTTTCCTCAACCTAATATGGTATAACATTATACTCATGCATCATGCTTTTTTTTTCACTGAAATCGTCTCCAAACCGACCTCTGGTTGACCATCGCGGTGGCTGAAGTCAGAGTGCGGATCGAAAACGAACAATGCGCCGACTATTTCATTCTGAAACAAAAATTTTCGTATTACAAACGTTGCAATGAAGAGAATTATATTTATGCAAACGCCCACTGAGTAAGCGTCTCCATTTGTCCGACTGGCGACCTTACAACATGTGTTGCACGAATCCCATGAGAAGATCGCTGTGTAGCGGCACGACTGCCTATCATACCTACGATGTCGGCGACTGTAGGAATAACGGCTGTTTTCTGAATTGGCTTACAACTGCACAAACATTTTGATGCCGTACAAAATTCTGTTGCGAGTAATCTTACAAATGTTTTGCACTCTCTATAGAGATGAAAATTGATATCATGCAAACTATTCACACGGAACAGTGACGAATATAACTTATATCACTCAATTTTTCTTGGAAAGATAGATGCTGACTGTTTGCTTTGTTATGGAAAGTTTTTTATGTGAAGAACTAAGCGATATTACCTCCATCCTGGCTCCTAGATCCAACGAGTGGGAACGAAGCGTGAACCGAGCAGTAAGCTACTGCAAAGACGAGTTTTAGATCAAAGAATTCCATAGAAGGAAAAATTGAAACGATTAAACGACTAACCGTCAAAGTTAGAACGTGAAAACTGTGGACCTCCGTATGGAGGGTAGTGGGGTGGTCGATACGGCTGGTAATAGGGCGGTTTACCAGATCTTAATATTTTATGATCTTGTCAGATGAACTTTAGTTTTAACTAATCCTACGGATAATACTGCTGTTTTCACCGGTATAATTTTTCAGTGATGCTAATCAAATAGCTCAATATATGAATTTTTATATTGTCAGCCTTACCCATAAATTGGACCCGGTTGTGGTGGTGTTGGCCATCCAGGTGTATACGGTTGCGATGGCGATGGCCAGCCAGGCATTTCCGGTTGCGATGGTGGAGACCCCCCAGGCGGATTCGGTTGCGGTGGAGATGGCCACCCAGGTGTATTCGGTTGCGGTGGCGATGGCCATCCAGGCATTTGCGGTTGCGATGGTGGAGACCATCCAGACGGATTCGTTTGCGGTGGAGATGGCCATCCAGGCGAATCGGGTTGCGGCGGTGATGCCCACGCAGGCGCTCCATTGTCTTTGACTTCCTAGAATTAGGTGCAGAACAGATGTTAATACGAGAATACGTTTGCTTAGGAAAATCTTGTAACCAGTAACATAATGCGAGGACAATTTCTCAAACGATTTATGGAAATTTTTGTTAAGAAATTTAGTCCAGTTTGAGAGCTTTGTTTGAAAAAGTAGGAAACGACTCAATACCGTACATTTTCTGCAGGTGCGCTGAAACCGACGATAAACGCAAAGTAGAGAACAAGCCGCATTTCTGCTGCTGCAAGTGCTCTGTTCCCACTCTAACTGGTATTTATACCGCAAAGCGAATCCTGTGTCTAGATTACGGTAATGGGAGGGAGATTGTCATTGCGTGATATTGTTACAGCAATGCTGGAAAGCTTTAGTTCACATAAGAAACTGTAAGCGGAACCTCTTATGTACTCCAACCCTGTTTTGCATAATCAAATGTATATGACAAAGCTATTCGGAAAGATATAAATTGTCACATTTACCTAGTACCAACCTGAGGGTTCCGTTGCCTGAGAGAGGTTCTGAAAAATCTTTTACTCTATGAGATACTTTTCTGAGTCTTGGGTTTCAGTAAAAAGTTGTTGAATTCTTAACAAAAATTTAGAGAGAAAAATTCTATTATTGAAAAATATTACCTTCTAGAAAGTGGTAAAACATTTGCATCACAATTTTATCGGCAGTAGTACAAAATGGATTAGGGGTAGGTACATAGCAATTTTGATAGCGACCCTCAATTTCCACCATTGTGTTTCAGTGTAAATTTTTTTGATGTTTTTGCTTTCTTGTGTTCCCTTACGTTCAGCGGAATTGGTTATTACGGAGAGTCTGAAGGAAATTCTTACCTAAATACTCAGATACTTGAATGGCCCGTCTTCACGAATTGTGCGAGACCTAGAACATTTTCCATTCAGAACAAAGAGGGAAATCCAGAAGAAAAGCGGAATTTTCCATAGTTTTTATATTGAGTCACTGAAAAATTGGGAGCAAGTTTATTAACTATGCACTGCATTGGAGCTCATGAGGCGCAGTGGTTAGAGATGTTCTACCTCGCACACAAGATCGATGGTTCGATTTCACACTTTCTACCCACCAAGCCTTCTACCCCTCCGGGGTCGCTAGAGTGGTACCAGACTGGTCTCAGAATTATCTGAGAAGATAAGCAGCATTGACTCAATGCAGCGGGCGGCCACGGCTAGTGATTGTAAAGGCCACATATGCATCCAGTCACCCTAAACGAAGTTAAAAGTTGAAGGCGAATGCATTGCTCATCTCTCAGGGATTGATCAACGTCGAGAGCTTTATGCTTTTTTATTTATACTGCACCAGTTGAATAAATCAAATTGATTATTGGAAAATTTATTTTTCGTGTCGAATCGTAGTAAGTGGTGAACTTGACATTAACATCGGCGTAATAAGCGCACCAAGAGCTCATGCAGGTCAGGGGAGCTCTAGAGCACCTAGATAGTCCTTGATTCGATTTCGCACTAGGGTAAGCGAGCGCCATACCCTTGCAGGTTACCGAAACTTGCTGCTTAACTGGTTTGGGAGGTTGAAAGCACTGACTTTACAAATAGGCCATCAAAAGTCATTATATACGCTAGGTATGACAAGAGCGTTTTTTTCTAATGAATGTGCCATAGCACTTCTTTACCAGTGTCATTGAAAGATTGCCTGTGTAGGCTGAGAATGTCGGCGTATTCTTCACACTCTGTGACGTTCTTCAAAAGCGACTTACGATCATATGCAGCATTCTAGCGTTATCGCTAACATTCCAAACATTTCATTTCAATGTTGTTGTAATGCAACTTTGCGAATGTCGCATAGAATAACATT
The DNA here is from genome assembly GCA_019055375.1 of Parelaphostrongylus tenuis. Lineage (NCBI taxonomy): Eukaryota > Metazoa > Nematoda > Chromadorea > Rhabditida > Metastrongylidae > Parelaphostrongylus > Parelaphostrongylus tenuis. Next base: position 215,976 of record JAHQIW010007468.1, on the reverse strand, counting down.
TTTTTACAGTATCTATGATATCTGATCGGAAATAATATTTTGTTTGGGTCGTTGGCACATCAGTCACAGGCACGGAATGTGTAGATGCCAACAGCTTTCCAACAATAAAGAAATCACTAGAAACACATTATAATGGTATGTGTGACATTTTCTTGAATCTGTACCCAAAAAGCTAACTTAGAAGGTTTTCATCATATCCTTTTTTGTGCCTAAATAAGATCGGAATATTTCCGTTCATCGGTAACCATTGCCAACTTTATCAAGGACCTACGGTTTCTTTTCCAAAATGCACTTTTTATACAAAAGATCTATAGGTGCAAATATGAAAAAATTAAATTCAAATTGTATCTGGATTCCATATGGATAAGTTCAGCAGTTGCAATTTTCTTACCACATACGATTCAATAGATTAATACGTATTAACGTGTCAAGCACCTTTGATTGCGAGATTCTCTGTCTACTAGTCGTACTTATGAATAATGCAAGTTCATTCTGTTAGATACCCATAATCAATACTTGTCAAGTGTGGGGTAGGCAGTTTGGGATCACCCAACAAATTACTGATACGTTTGACCCGACTGCCTCTCTTGAATTATGTAGAGCTCATAATACTTTTCGCACGACTTACAAAAGGTCGCCTTCCATCGAAACTAGTAGGAAATAAAATTACGTTATGATAAAAGCAAAGGAATGCCTCTTGAGAGTGAGTGACCAGTTGCTTGTTCTGGTGCTTGGTGTTGATAAACAGAGGTTGTGCTGATGGATGGTGTCGTCTCATAAGGAATGAAAATGCGTTATAATTGATGCAGGCCAAAATGTTTTGGTTATTCAAAATCACTATGTAATGAAATAAATTCATTGAGTACTAGTTGTTGCATCTGATGAACGCATGTGGTAAAAGATGGAGTAGTCTTGCTAATGATAATCCATCAAAAAGGAAATCAATAGAACATTGTTTGATTTGTAATCCTAGAGATATGTGCTAACTCGCGACCTTGCCATAAGGATTTCCTGCAACCATTGACAATTTGAGAACGGTTAGCAATTAACAACGTGAAAGTGAGATTTTCTTTGTTGGTTAAGCCTGCAGCAGGAGGTTATAGCAACTTATAACAATGACGAACGACAGGGGACGATTGACTCGAATCATTGGCCCTTAAGAAGACGAAACGCGTCGAATCGGAACGTAACCGAATTAGAATTTTTGATAACAACGTCATGTAGAGAACTTAATCAACAAAGAAATGATTGATTCGTTATTCCGAGCCTAAAGGAAAATTGATTTACAATTGTGACAGTGTTCTTATTAGATCGTCTAACCAGAAAGCGCTGGCATTCTAACAATATTTCAGTATTTGTCACTCAGACTTTGAACTTCGATATTAATTCCAAAAGTGTAAGAAGCAATACAAACAGGGTATTGTAAGCTAAATTGCACAACAGACATGGAAATAAATATTCATAAATAAATGATAATTTGATATAATTGATGGGTCTATGTATAACATCATACCACCGTTAGAAACGTTCAAATAGAAAGAAACTCTGTTTGATCATCCAATGCCCAATATCTGTCAGCGTGAGTGGGTTCAGTGCTAATAGCGACTACTCGTGCCATACCGTTAGCGGTTGTATGCTGACGGGTAGATGCGCTGTAGCGTAGAAAGAGATTTTGTTCGATCATCTAATGATGTTTCATTTTGACGAATAACACTGATGAACCAGAGCGAGTCTGACGAATATAGTTGACGAACCACAGCCCCAATCCTTTTTAGTGTAATTTTGATAAAATCCAGCATTCTGCTCATCTACTAGTGTTGACCGATTTGATCGCTACAGCGTGTCGGCTATGAGAATTATTTGTTTGCTTTAACAGTTCTTTATTCTGGTCGCTGATATAAAACACTTCACAAACCTATATGGTGCACAGAATAACTGAAGTCGGCTGTGAATCAGCTTTTTTTTTGTGGTTATAAAGCTTTAAAGCTTATACCTGAAATTCTTAAAGAATTCTTCAAGAATTTCAGGTATACACTCAACTCTATTCGTAAATTCGTAGAGGTGATTGAAAGATTCTCTAGACAACACAGTGACTTGTAATGTTGCATAAAGTCAGTGCTCTTATTGTTCCAAACAACTTTGATGGTAATATACCATACTCAGAGTGATTCGAGTTCGATATTCTCCAGGCGTCGAAAGTGCCATCGAAAAAAATAAGGCTTATGTATCCTTTAGACATCTTTAACCGTCACACTGTATGCAACACTTTTTTTGCTTAGAAAATCGATGGAAACTGACTACAAGACTGGTTAATTTTTTCCCGGATAATTCATGCACCAACAGCATATCGATGTTGCTGAGCGGGACATACTTTGATAATCGTATGGAAATAGTTGGCTAGTCGAAATCAAATGCAAGTACGGCTCGATGTTTGTATCGGATGGTGGACCACATCGTTCTTTTGAATTAAGATCGGAATTACTCCTCCGAAATAGTCTGAATCACCGACGAACACATAAAACTGCCCACTGGTGCGTATACGCAATCAGCACTTATTTTCTTGAACTTTAATGAGCCATGGTCTTGCGGAATTAAAAAAGATGGTCCGCATTTCTTTAAGGAATTATGTACCATCTCCCAAAATCGGGTCTCTACCTGCAGTGACATGCAAAAGTAGGTCGCTATCTTTGACATGCGGCTGCTGTCAAACTATGTGATGCAGCACAGCTCCAGGCTTTTACAAAAATTAGTCATTACTAGAACTTGGGAAAATCGGTGTAAATAACATACATTTGACTCTTTCAGCTATTTCTATAACTTTGACACAATCCCGTTATCCGACTTCTGATTCTATAAGAGCGACCTTCCGTTCTGTGCAATGCCAAAATTCTCAGCCGCCCCATTTATGAATGGAAGATTTTGATAGATTTAGTATGATAGGTTTTCACTTAATGTCTTTCAGTTCAACGTTCCGAGGTGGTGCTTCTCAAACGAACGCTGGCCGATGTGCTGGTGGCATTTCAATGACGGCTTGCTATCAACGACAGCGATCGCGACCCGAACTATGTCTCTCCGTTGCTCGAGGTGTTATTTCTACGTTCCTCTATGAGGAGCTCATCGACGCTTAACGCGACACTGGATCTCAGAGCCTATAAAAATGCTCGACATTGTCTGCAAATCACTTAGGCTACAGCATGCAAGGCGCCATTTTAACACCACTATGTCTCTTAGCCTGTCTCACCAATCAGGTTAGCTGAATCACCTTTTCAATGTTGATGTCATTCATTGTATCAATCAGCCTTTTGTGTCGCGCTATTTTTGGAAATCTTCGGGTAGTTCCATTTAGAATACAATATCTGAGTTTTTCAACTCGGTCGTAACTGCTTGAGCATCCGATTTCTCACACGAGAAGCATCGTTTGCAAAAATGCTTAAGAACAGCCTCAAATGTTAGAAATTTCAATGCTAGGATGAGAACAGTGTGTTTCTTTCATTCAAAAACGTAGACTACGTGTTTCATGAGTACTACACCATTTGTTTTGTTTTTCATAATTGTCATGAAGATGTGCTTAATGGGCTCCAGGCTGAGGGTTGGTTGTCCACTGTTCTAATCTGCATGAAGAATGTAAATCGTGATGGTTTTCCTCAAATTCAGAACAATGTATAAGTGGGTTCTAAGCTTACCATCATATTTTACTGTCTACCGCTGCAGATCAGAAAAAAGCCTCCGTCTTGCAGCTCACCTTTCTTCAATCCATCAGTGCTCCCTATAACGGCAGCCATTCGAGTGGTTACTAGATCGAATACTTAGTAACAGAGTAGCAAGCCTCCTATGATAGAAACACCCTTGCTATTTTACAGAAAGTCTCATGTCATAGATAAATTGCAATCGTACGGTCATTCCAATACTTTATGACAATCTATCCTAAAAGTGGTCAAGTCACCCCCTGTTCAAATAGCTAGTTATTCTCGAGATGACTTTTCCTAAGTATAAACATTTCAGGTGAGCCCAGCACAACAATCCTATGGCGTGCCAACCGATCATGGAAGTCCTGGCTACAGTCAGCCTTTCCCCAGTCATAGTTACTATCAACCACCCATTTATAGACCTGGGTATGGAAGCGCACCACCGTACGGTCCGCAATATGGCCATCACCACTACTTCCGACCACATCAACCACGACTGATTGACCGTAAGCCACTGTCCATTTGATCTGATTTTACTATAATTCTATACTAAAGGCTCACAAATAACACCACCAATCAAATAGGCCTACAAAATTTTTTAAGCACAGCAGATATTTAGAGCGCGATCTTGCTGAATAACAAGAAGCTGGATGTAGACTGAGATTCTGTTACCGGAAAAAATATTTAAAATTGTTCTGATAAGAATATGACATGTTTGAGCCGTTAAGTCTAGTGCTATATAAGAGCCTATTTCGTCTTATTGGGACTTATCAGTGGCACCCTCCCTCGGTTCGGTCGATCCCTTGACGCCAAATAATCCTCTGAAGGAATCAACGCCGAATAAAAAACAATCACCCCAAGTCGGATGAATGGTATTACCTGACGAAAAGGCCCCATATAACACTAGACCTATCGGCTCAAAACATGCCATATCCGCATCAGATTGATTCGTTATGGGCGGATCTTTAAGAGAACAATCGATAGCAGACCTAATCTGACGCTTTAGTAAGATTTCTCTTCTAACGGAAATGTTGAGTTTTGCCACAGGTGACGTTTGTGACTTGGACGCGTCCGTGCTGCTTGTCGCGAGCTCTCGACGCCATCACTATCACGACGGTAGACAGCTCAACCGTGCACATCGTGTCAGGTACTTACTTTTCACGCTTGTGACTGTGTCGTTCATCTAATACTCTCCCACAGATGCGTCAAATTATGACCAGTAGTGTCAAAGAGTGGAAACGTTGTTTTGTTGTAATCAGTTGAAATAGTTTAGTTTAGGTGTTCGGTTATTGCGAGCCACGACGAAGAATCCTGTAACGTTTGTTGCCAACACGCTGCTCGGCGCGACAATTATCTAATGAACGTAATGATTTCCAGAAATTATTCATAACTTGAAAAGTGCGTCTTGTTCTCATGCTGTTAGTCCGTTGCTTCGTTTGCTTCTGTCTAAACCTTTCCTTCTGGTCACCGTTCGCTCCTTGTTTCCATTCTGATCACGTCTAGGGTACTGACATTAAATGAGTTGTCATGCAGACCATTTAATTTCGTACTCTGGACGTTATCCGGATGTGTTTGTCTTTCAACAGTCATTTCAGTAGTCGTTAATTGAAGCTTTGAAAAGTGCACTGCAAGTGACGCGCGACTGAATTACATCGCCACATTATACGGTATAAGTAATTATGAGTAATTGTGAATAGTTCGATTGGCTTCTCGCGTCTACTCTTAATATAGAAATTCTATGACGTTTTGCTGAGTTTAGTTTTTGCCTGTGATCCTCATTTTCTTTCCTCCGCTCTCCACATAGAAAAAATCTCTCTGAATAGTGAGGTAGTCTGGAACAAGTTGCTATACAAAACTTCTGCATAATTCAGAACCAACTCGTGGGATTCCTCGTTGTTACTAAGGACCTCGAACCGTGGGATGTGGAAGATCATGACGATCAAGATAGCAACCAATCTAAGGACGTTTCTGAAAACCAATCTGACGAAGAGGAAAACCAATCAGATGAAAGCGAAAAGGTTAGAGCTTTGAATTGTAGGGAAAATTTTTTTTTTTGAGAAAAATAGGACAGCTAAACTTTATTGTGTGAAATAAGCCAGTGCTGCCTTCTTTATAAGTGTTGTTCCTTACTATTTTTTATAAACGAAGACCCTTATTGAAGTGATTTTTTGCCATTAGTGGCTGGAGCGATGCTCCAAAAACATAATAATTTGTGATCCTGCACTTTCCACGTTTCTGACGGCGAATAATATCATTGCATTTCAGATTCCACGTCGCAAACGCAGTTACAACCACGAAGCCAATACCGACGATACAGTCAAACTGCCAGAAGTGAGCTCTCAATCCTTTTTAAGTTCATTTGATTCCTTCCCAAACTTTTGAAAAAGCTCGTCAGAAGGTAAAAGTTTTGTATATATGGTAAAGAACCTCTTCAGCAGTGAACTAGTCTTCAAAATGCAAATAATCTAAGCTTTAGCAGAGATAGGAAAAGAATTTGACTCCTTGAGCTGAACTTTTCACTGGAAAACATCTTTTTTTTTCAGATACCCTTCATGCCTCAACCTTATTACAACAACGTGAAGTGTGTCTGCTGTGCGCCCAGGCGGTCTCTTTACCACATTATCCATCTCCAATTTACCCATCCTACCATCCTACCATCCTATCCATCTCCAATCACCCATCCGACTCTGCCATTGAGAAACCATACGGCTACACATCCACTACATCCCCTCCGTATCCTTCATCCACTCCATCCCCTCCATCACCTACACCACCACCCGTTTACTAGTCGGGCTTCTAACAACCACAAGCCTCGCCAAGCAGTTCTCGATAAGCAGTCCAAAAATTAACCATTTCAGATGCTATGACCTGCGTGTGGCCATTATGTGATGTTGACATACTGACCCAGATAAAGTGTTTAAACTTTATAGTGTGGCAGATTTTTTGTGATATAAAATTTTTCAGGTTGAAAAAGCGTTACCTTAAAAATTGGAAATCGCCCTGAACTATGCTTTTCTTGTTTCCGTAAGTCTGTCATGTTGACCCGAAAGAAATTCAAGGCTATAGCGTTCAACTTTCTGCTAAGAGTAATGCTCAACTAGTACGCTAGTTAAAAACCAAGCATTCAATAATGTTGAGTCGAAGGCAAAACCTTGAATGCCAGATGCGATTCGAATCCGCACTGCACCCTTTCAAGGAACGTATGATGACCATTGTACTGCCGACGCTTCTGTCCTACCATCACGTTTTCTTCGATATAACATATCGATCTATCAACAACCAACTGTCAACGGTTTGGCGTGGAAAGTCGATATCGGCATCAAACTCGGTTACGCTGACAGTTAATGGACATATGTATGATTAACTAGATTTCTTTTTATTCAACCGCTTTTAGCGGTGCTATGATGATACAAATAAATTTTTCTTATAATGTTGAGTCAAATATGCAAAACAAATCTCGAACTGGCGTTGAACCCGTGTTTCACCCTTTCCGGAAGCGCGTGCTAACCAATGGACTAGCAAGGCTGCTATTCCGCTATTAATTTCTTTGCGATACAAGGTACGGAAAAGATGATAATCGGGTGGGCATTACCAGGGCTGCACGGTGGATCTGGTTCTGTAGTCCAGCCCAGTCCCTCCTAGATGTTGAAAGTCTACAGCGCAATTACATATATACAATAGCCAGTCACTTTGACTGGGTTCAATGCTGAGATGTGCTAACCAAGCCGAGTCGTTGACGGTTGGTTGCTGACAGATCGTTATTTTATATCGCAACAAGAGTGACAGCAGTACGGGAGTGTTAGTAGTGAGGTTGGTTAGCACGCTTCCCCGAAAACGGTTATAGGAGATTGATTCCCGTCTGATGCTCAAATGTTTGCGCATTACTCAGTATTATTGGATGTATATATATATATATATATATATATATATATATGCATATACACATATATGCATATATACGTGTATATATACATATATATACATATATGTATATATATGTATAAATATCTGTAAGATCACGCCACCGCTAAAACCAGCTGAACTAGAAGAATTCTAATTGAAAATCAATTAGTTGAATCCACAAAGTCCGGTCCAATCACAGCGTCACACCGTATTCAGTATTGATTTAGTAATCAGTAATTAGTTTCGACGCTCCTGATTGTTTCCTTGGGATCACCGTTCTATCATTCGACTCATAAAATAAAAGAGCGGCTCAAATAGAGCTTAAAGAGACCTAAAAGAGGTTTCAAAAGGCTATATTCAATTTAATTACGTGCCACGTGCACTGTAGGTGTGCGTTGAGAGGTGTTTGAAATTCATGAAAGTTTACTACCCAGTCATTTGACTCACTGAAGGAACAGTAGTAGGTGCAACATAAAATCGAATCCATTTGTGCGTATCATAGTAGACATGAGGGAATATGAGAGAATTTTTGAACAAATTCAACACGCACAAATGATTTCGCAAATTCCTTAGCGATTATACTTTGATTGGAAGCGTCATAGAGTTCTTTCACAACGTCATCCACACTTCTGAAAGAGACGTCTCATTGATACAGTAAAGCTGATTCCTCAACATTTCTCACTAAGAAAAATCCTTCAGTCGTTGTCTGTAAACATTTGAGGTAGACTTTCGATAACATATTTTGATACTTTGATAATTAGCTATGAGCCACCTATTAGGATCTCTTCAATCTTAGAAGTATGATTCTTGGTACCGTTTAAAACTGAAACCGAATGAATTGCACTGATCATTATGTTTCTTCAGATTGATCTATATTAACTAAATATTATAGCTACGGAAGGTACACATGGAGGTACATTCACTTCATAGACGAGTTCGAACCGTAAAGATCGCTCGACTCGCGAAACGTTTTGCAGACCCGCCGTGTGTCAAGCTGAGAGTCTTTTGGTACCATGAATGGTCAGGACATTAACTATTGGTAAAAGTAGGCCGTGTTAGCTCATCATATCTAGTTGCTCGACCAGCAGACTCGTATGTCAAGGATCTCTATTAGGTTAGTGTAGCTGTTCTTAGGCTGAAAGCCGTTTAAGGCTAAGTCCATTGTGATAATTAATGCCTTTACTATATGTCTGATCTGCCGATGTCGTTCTTTTCGTATAGCTTTTGTTCGAGAAATCATCCATACGGAGAGATACACATGTTGGCGGTTTACTATTCAACAACTAGCGTATCGACTTAATGGCTCGCTAGCCGGTTTTTTCTCGGGAAAGAAATCAGTTAGCTATTATCGTTGCACACGCTTTTTACAGCTCGTCCGTTGACATTCGCAATCACAGATTCTTTAATGCATTACGCTGATTTGACCATATCTCAGTGTGATAGACCCGTGAATTGTCCTATAAGGTTTTCCAGGCACTCATTCCAACGGACTGATTCCAACGTTTTCCTCATTCATAGTTGCTAGTGGCCTTCTTCTTGAACCATTCTGAACTATTCATCAGTCCATTTTTCCGAACGCGTCTCTTGCGTCTCTTATGTCTCTCATGCTTCTTGTTACTTCTTCTTTTTCCTTACCTTTTGTCATTGGGTCCATTTGTCTCCCATTCACCATATTTCAATTCGTAGCTATATAAAAACAACGACGACTTCATACATCTTCAATGACAGCTTCTAAGCCTAAAATGGCTGAATGACTTTTCTATGGAATCGTTTATGAGGTCATGAGGGACATTGTGGCCGCCACTGCATCATCTATGTGAAGATACCAGTCATAAGAGCATGAATGACAAAAGTATATCAAAGGTTAATATATCATATCTTTCGTTTTGAGTATTTTCTTGAGACCACAACTCAAATTTTAAGATGCCTGATAACTATTTTTGAGCTATGCATGCCAGTGGTTTGTTAAATAGGCAGACTTATAGAGCCCGATACACGTGCTTCGATCTTGCGATCTCGTCAGTTGGGCAGTCACCCTTTCGTCTTTTGCCAATCCTGTGTGGGTGCTCCAGTCCCCACAGTGAGAGTTAGCGACGGCGAACATTTTACACTGTAAGTCCGGTGAACTTATCACTATATATTATATTAAATATATAAAAAAAATACTGGCCAAGAGCAATCGAGTGTACAACACTGTCTGTTCAGTGATTGTGAATTTCACTGAACCTACAGTGCAAAATGTTCGTCGTCGCTAACTCTTATTATGGGGACTGGAGCACCCGCACAGGATTATTGGCAAGAGACGAAAGGGTCGCAAGATTGAAACAGGTGTATCGGGCTCTCAGCCTATTTAACACACCACTGACATGCATGACTTAAACGTATTCATCAGGCATATATCGAAATTGTATCTTTACATAGTATTACAATATGCAGCATATGGAACGTTCAATTCGATTGTAATAGAAAAATACCCAAGATGTTGAAAGAAAAAAAAAGATGATACGCCGAAAAGAATGTCGCAAACGTGCACGGTGATTGTATTGTATTGATGTTGTGCCAATTTGACCTTTTTCATTGCTCGAAAAAAAGGATAGTTATTTGACCTTATTGTTTTCATTAAAATGGTGAAAGTATCGCCACCAAACCCCTATTCGTCTTCCCATACAGTGGCCGTTCTCACTCGTCAACTAGACATATCACTCCCACAAACGACTACCTATTACTCATTTTCATACCTCATTTAGCTGTCAAATGTGCACTCTTTTATGTAACATTTCAATGTACTTACACAATTGAGATTATCCAGTCCCTCTAACACATACGGTAATGGAACAAATTTTCTGTCGTCGCCATAAATCTTGTACACGCGTAATGTACAGTGGAAATTTGTGCAATTAATTCGAAGCAGAGAATATTTATCAGGAAAGTTAAGCACAACATTTGTGCTGCATAAAATATCTGTTAAGTAGCAAATATAGAACAAATAAACTCTTTACGGGGTGAGAAAGTGAAATAGAACTATTGCATACAGTTCGCGAGATCAGCGCCATTTATGTTAAAGTGAAATGGCAAAAGAGAATTTTTAGCGACGAACAGAAACTGAAAGAACATAACGAGGTTTGCTGGCGAATTATAACTCTTCGTTTATCCTTTTGAGAAAATCATTTAATAATGGGAATTTCCTAAAGACTCACTTTCATGGATATGCCAGGGAATTAATTCTTCAAAGTGCCACATGATGACTACTTTTGAGGCCCTCTGCTCTACCAACAATTTATGCCTTGTCTAGAGAACCTCACCGAAAATCTCGAGAACAATGAAGGTTTTGCCTTCAAAGACAAAATTCAGACTGTTAACATTAGCTGTAGAACAACGATTTGTGAAGTGGTAAAAGAGATAGCTCGAGGCGACGCAGATGTAAGAGACATGTGCCGACGTAATAACACCAATGCATCAGAAAGCTCAAAAACCAGTGCGAAAGTGTTCTGGTAGCTAATGCAAAGTCGGCTACTGTCACTTCGAAATAGGAATAGGCGTGCTGCCCGCAAAACAATATTACTTGAATGCAACATTTCACAACATGCATAGAAACTTGGGTACATATATGTTTCCTAAGTTTCGTTCAATATATAATAACTTTGATGCATGCGTCAATGATTAGCCTGAATAGTCGCCTTCTCCTTGCCTAAAAGTTTCTTTTCCAAATAAAGCAGTACAACAGAATCAAACAAAGGAACGATGATCTCAAAAAACGTGTTCGCCACATCATAACTGATCAACGATTACTATACATAAGCTCAAATACTAATAAATAGTGATCAGTTAAAAACCGACCGAAGACGACGAATTTTTTGTCGAAGGTTTCAAATGTTGTGCCAAATTTGCATCAGCTACTCAAGCAAGAAAATCCAACTGTATCATCCGAAACACTAAGAAATTGTCGAGAACAGGAAAAAAATGTACCCTGATCTCACTGAAGCACATCTAGCACGGTTATCATGGGATGGTCGCGGGAGAAGAGCTTTACAAAAGGATCTATATCGGTCGAGGTAGAAAAATTATTAGAAGCAGCACAAAAGAAGAGCTAAGGTCCATATCCGTCGAAGCAGAAAAACAGAAGCAACACAAAGAAAAACTGTGCTGAGAAAGTGCGGCCAAAACTTATGCGAGCACAGTGCTTTTCTGTCGTTCCTCATGAAATACGAAAGAATCACTAAAACCTCCGGCCCAAGATTTGGAATTGCTGAAAGAAACTCTACTCCAACATTTCTAGCTCTACAGTTCTTGTCTCAAATCATAGAATCTTCACTGGAAAGATACCACCTGGGATATTTCTCAAGACATTTGAGTTACGTTATAAAGCCTGAAAAAAGGCATAACTAAAGGAACTCATAGCTATCGTTGCCGATCTTTTCCTTCGATGCACACCTTTAAGCATTGTAACATCTTGTCTTGAAAATGGAAGATCTAAGAGGGTGGACACGTCGACCGCAGTTATCCTCCTCAGAAATGGTGACCGAAAGGATTCTCCTAACCAATGTTCGATTGGCTTATTGAGTGTGCACTACAAGCAGCTTGTAAAAGATTATTTTTTGTACATAAGAGGAGCTTGGATGAGGCGCAACCAATTGAGCAAGCGAAATTCGACACAGGATTTGCTGCATGGACCACTATCATATCGGATCCAAGATTGTAAACATCTGTCGAGAGTCAGCATCGAAAGAAGAAGTCCTATGAGCGCTTCTCTGCCAGAGAGTGCTCCCATTATACACAAAAAATCTCTCGAGCTCTCATAGAAGGTGCATAATTATCAGATTTATCACCAACCTCCTGCCTTAGCATTAGAAAGTGAGACTGACAAGGTCATACTGCGTCTGCGAAGCTGTTCACGCAGTGATGTACATTATAATTTCGTTCGAGTGGGATGATGAAAGCATACGCGTGATGAAAAATCTCCATTGAATCTTCGTTTTGTGCATGGTATCTTCATCTTTCCTGAAAGTACCAACAAAGCGGAGACGATGTTCAATGTAACAGGTAGAGCGTAAAGATCGGACAGTTCAAAATTGGAAGATAACTCAGTTCACAAGCCACTAATGCAGTGGTGAAACAGGTCGCAATGGATGACTTACAGATCGCATAAACCACCTCGTGCGCTTACGTTGAGTGTTTATTCAACATGAAGAACAACATGAAGGGATTAGACAGAAGAAATGAGCATTAGCCGCATCGAAACCTCTATGGAGGCTATCGACCAACTAAAGGACCTTAAAGTTCATTCTACCTTCCTCGATTCATCAATACTACCGCTGCTTTGTTAGGCTCAGCAGAGATGTGGGCTAATATTTCAAGAATGGTTCGGACGACTCACACAGCACTCGATGAAATGTAATCACGACTCATAAGCGTTTAACCGGCATGCGCAGCTCAAATATTTAGAGCCCATCCTATCTTCGGGTTCGAAAGAACGATATGTCATTAGCAAAACACAGAAGGGTTGAGCATATAGTATGAACAGCAGGCGATATATAGATAAAGAAAGTGCATGAGTGCTCCATGAATCTGCAGGTGCCGTTTAGGACAAATCACCTACGGATTTTGTGAACATGTTCGTGACTAGAACTATCATTTGTTCTAAGAACTGCAGTTATTTACAGTTCACGGTGTGATAAGCGCACAAACTACCATAGAATTACTACCACCACAAACGACAATGTTGAGGCGAAGAAACGAATAGAAGATATGACAGAGCCTGCACATCTTGTGAAGACAAACCTTTCAAGTATTCATGTATCCAAATGAAATGATTCTGGTTTTGGTATACGTAAAGACTGCGGTGGAGAATATGATTTATGCACTATATTTCATTACCAAGAGTTGTGAAAGATAAATCTAATCCAAGCGACACATTCAGTGCTTTCTCTACAATTTAAAATCGTCCACTGTTCTATCTCTACTTAGAATCTAAAGTCTTCGCGTTTTCAAATCATCACGTTTGAAGTCGTAGCTTTATTAGGAAAGACCTTCATTCTTAATTATACTTTGCATTGAAGATTATTGAAATTGTCTTGTGAACTATTACAGCTGCTTGTACGTTTATCCTAAACTAGCTTCCATGAAAACTATTTTGGACTTGGGACGTGGACTGTCCGTCTTCACGTCTTTACGCCCACAGCACAGGAAAACAGTGCTAGTTTAGCTCTTTTGTTAATATAGTCCCGAGGTAGGCTCAACCAGGTCTTTTTCAGGTTGACACCACATTAGAACAGTCGCCGGTCCTTGTAGATCAGAGGAGAATTACCACCATGCGTCTAGTAGCTACCAAGACGGTGGTGATTTGCGGCACGGTTACTCTAAGCTGGGCTTTCCCAGTGAAAACGCAAAATTTTCTCAGCCTGAGTGGCCCTGCTGAGAAATGGAGATTCCCGCTGTAGTTCGCAGTCCGACACCCAGGAACACTTCCCTACCACAATGTGGTAGTAAACAATCTGGAAGGGAAAGTTATTCTAGCAAAATTACGAAGATGCTGAAACTAAACCCGATAAAGAACGTCGAAATTTGCGAAGTCATCTTCATAGATGAGATCATAAACGTTTCCTAATAAATGAAGTCAAAAGCGGCCTATGAGCCGATCTGTCCCAGTCAGCTACTATTAGTAATGGAACACTATGGAAATAAGCTCTATTTTGATAGATCAATGCATCAACTTGTCTGTTGTTGTCCTTTTAATCGAGTGGTGCAATCAGAGTACTCATATATTACCTGGTTATTGCGACTGCTATTGCAAAAAAAAAAACAGTATATAAATTAAAAGAGAATGCTGGCAACCTGGTATGAGACTTAACGGCGTAGATCAATGGGGTTGATGAACGCAAACCGGTTCCCGTTATCTGACTAATTTCATAAGAGAACATCACGACTGTATTCCCACTCAACTGAGAACATCTTGGCGATGACCGCATCACTATATCAAAATAGTGATAATCGGGCGTAAATTCGTAATAACATTTGAAGAAAGCCATCTGACTGGTTTGCTAGCTCAAAAAGCACAGAAGTAAAAGTATTGATCGAATAATGAAGCAGAGTATATCTCAGTACTGAGTGTATTTATTCGCACTACAAAAACAGTTCTTAGAAAACGAGATTGTTTCGGCCTTTACTCATCAACTGTTCTTTTCTACATGGCAGGCTAATATACGAAGGACATCCACAAGAGTGTAGAAGCACGAGCGAAATCGAGAAATGAGATGGCTTTGATACGAACGCCTTTACCACTGGCTCTAATGCCATCCACTACATAGACAAGACGAAAGATGTTGGGTGTTCTGTATGACTTTCAATTCCTAGTGACAGTAGAGCTCTCGTCCCATCCATAGAACTGCTGAACGAATGTTGAAATAAAAAATCCTAGAAGATTTCACACGACCAAGATCATAAGCTTTGTCTTTCTCTGTACAATTCCATAATTTCTTAAACTTGAGTTGTGTATTCGTAATCCAAAAACGAAATACCACGTCGCTTTCAGCATTGTCATTAAAGAACCTCGTCCAATCATATCTCATTATAAGCTCTTCAAGTACATGAACACATCTTTCTCTATGAGATAACCTGTCTAAATGAAATATTTGGAAATCAGTCCTTTCACTATCCACTATCAATTGCTCGTTCTGTTATAAATGACGGCTTCATCACAGACAGTGGCATGGAATACAAAATCTCCATAATGACGCGGTCGAACCATTTTGATCAAATACTCAAATAAAGTAGTTTTCTTTACAACACATCCTGGTTCCTTGCGGATTTGAAATCCCGAATTCTTTCTTCTTGAGCCATTGCCATTCTGATTTGTCGTAATAAATAGAAGATTCTCTCTACTTTTCCGTTATCTTCACCTTGTTTGAGGCCTTCGGTAAAAGTGCATTTTCTGCTTTGCTAAGACATTTTGCTAGCTGTTCGATAGCTTAAATCAACTGAATTTGAATGCTACATTCTATTTATTACATGGCTTGTTTTTGACAGTGTAACAGTCAAAATAAAATTTTGCTCCACTTTCACCTACTTCTTCCCGGATAAAATTTTATGTAATCAGATATTAACCAATAGATAGAGAAAATTTTACCAATTTCAGAGGCATGTTTGATTATTAAAAAGGGCTGTAAATGTCAAAAGAAAATAAAAATTCGCACTCGGTCAGCACTTGTCGGCTATGGTGTGTGCACTAGCTGTAATATGAATTCGCCGCACAAATCACATGTGGATTTTTTGATGAATATCAGAGTTGTCTGTAATACTTCGAAACATTCTGTGCACGTACATGGGCCCTCTTTGAAACAAAAGCTTGGTGAAAATAGTTTATTGTATTTCAAAGAGTGACAACTCACAAAACAATAAGGATCACTCTTCACAAGACCAGAAAACTATGAATGAATTCAAGGGTAATTTGTAAAAAAAAAACTACTCCATTCCACGACTGTGTTGTAGCTAATGTCAAGTTTTTTCTTGCGCCGTTCAATCGACGTTGATTCTTCAGTCCAACTGTGAAAGAAACGAAGAGCAGTAACAAAGCGAAGACAAATGTTTTCGTACCAATTTTCACTCCCAATATTGACCCTATCGCGACACCTACCATTGCAACATTGCCAAACACTTTGTGAACAAAACTAAAGCATTATTCGATGTTCTTTCTTGCACAGACGTTTGGATTGTAATACGCTGTGTTTTTATAGGGGTACGATAGTTAGTTCTTCGGTGGATGGAGAAGCAAAAATGCTCATTGGTAATGAACTCGATGAGAAGCAGAAGACAGTTGAAAGGTAGTTGACGTGTAATATTATGTTAAATGTGGCGAATGTTGAGATGGCTCGTTCGTCTGACGCCAATATTGCGAAATCCCATCCATTTACCAGCAATGCATGGTGACTTCGTGCCATTGCTGCACTGTGCGATACTTAATCTTCTTTTTACTTCTATAGCTCATTAAGAAGTTCTTTCGCAAAATTTATACTATCGAATGGCTGCCAAAATCCAAGCAAAAAGCTCTGACTAACGGAAGATGCGCCGCGAAACGCTACAAGTGTGAAACAAATTTTATTTTGGCTGTTACAGCGAAGCAAAAGGTTTTCTTCGGAAACAAAGTGCATCGTTGAAATTGCCTATATTTGAGCTATCAAATAAGCTGCATAACAACATAAGAAATTTGAGAAAATGCCTAGCTTTCAAAGGAGCAAGGATAACAGGAATAATTCGAGTGTGTGAAACCCAATCTTCTTTTGAGTATTACAGCGCTCTAGAAGCTCATTCAGAAAATCAAATAAATCTTGAAATCGTCAAGATTTGCTCTATCCAATGATCGAAATTTGATTAGAACAAAAATTCTATGTGGCGAAAAGTGTATGGTTGTGAAACAAAATTTTATTTCGACTGTTACAGCACCATAAACGATCCATTTGAGAAATATAACATACCGTTCAAATTCACTTGACTTGAGCTTTCACGAGTTTAGCAAGACGTTTCAAAAAAGCAAGAAGTACTTAAAAATAAAAGGTCTCAATCAGATGGAGATAACGGAATAGTATCAGGTATTCTTTTAATGATAATGACTGATAAAAGCACACAGACGGTTAAACTTAGTTATTTCAGCAAACAGTCATTATGACTACTGCGAGCTCAAGTGCATATTTCAATCCGTTTCCTTTTTTACAGTAGTTGTCGTTTATCACAGAGGTCTGATTCGAGAGGATTCACTCGTGCAGATATCACTCTAATATCATTTGCTCAACTACAAATATTATCAGCTCTTATGAGTGCTGATGTTAGAGAAGCTTTTCTACCGTCTTTCACTAATCTTGCTGTTTATTTGTCCAGCTTTTCTCAATACGAGGTCGATTTTTGTTTTTACGGTTGAGGTCTTCTCTTCCAAATTTTCAACAAAAGGTCCCTATTGGAGTACTTAGCCTCCAAGATTGATTTGATATCACATATGACAGCCATATTTCAAAGGAAAGTTTTCATGGCATGACATAAATGAATAATCACTGGTTGTTCAAAAGCACGCTTGAGCACTATGAAAATGCTGAGTTAAAATTACGAGTGCAAAATTCGGGTAGGTCACGCGTTCAGTGGCTTCCTCAAATACTCATACGCTGCTCATGCTGCTTCGTTTTCTTGACGCAAATCCTTTTCATGTCATTCTCTAAGCTAACTGCTCACTCAAGTTACCTCTAAGTATGGTCCTCAGAGAAATGTCTTCTTTTTCTACTGTTTTTTTTGGGGTTTTTTACGCACTAACACTTCTATCAGCTTACTCGCATCCACACTTCTCGCTATTTCTTGACTTCCGAGGAGTTTTTCTGTTTCACTGACACAGAGTTTGGGAATGATAAGTGGTTGGCAGAACAATTTATTATCTAGCGTTACAGATTTGGTAGCAGTTGGCTAAAAATTCAATACAGGGTAGTCCGCTCTTTCTCCGACGATTACGACAACCGTATTGCTTCGCTTCCATCCAGTGTCCTTCGCAAGCATAATGAGCTAACCTTTACTCCAGAATGGAATGCCGAGCAAACAGCAAGTAGATATAACCATAGTTGTAAAGATTCACTCGCCTATCAAAGTGCGGAATACCGCATTTTTCGTGTGTCGATGTAGATCCACCTTCGAAACTATTCGGCAGATGACATTCATAAGTTACCTCTGCTGTGAGTGTTAACATAAGTTACCTCTGCTGTGAGTGTTAATCTAGTTTCGATTTGATTTTACAATCGAAAATCTCCATGATGGCGGTGGTGGAGAAACGATCCGAACCTCTCGGCTAGAAAACTAAAACTTGATCTACACGACCTCTAATTCCTCAGACCAAAAACTCGTATTCTGAATTTTTTTGTCCAGCAAACACGAGGTTGCTAATACGCGTTTATTTTGTACAAAATGGTACAATAGTGTTCGTATCCGTGACTAACGTTTTGGCAGTTTCGTCTTCGTCAGAGCATGAAGGAGACAAATTGATGTGCAATCCCACATAGGCGAACACTTTTCACCAGCAAATAAGATGGAACTTGGACGAAAACGTGGAAGGCGAGACGTATAGTAATCAGCTTTTATTGATGCTCACCGTATTTTCTCGCTTACCAATCCACAAGTCAATGTGTAGACCAGCCGCAGCGAGTGCCACATGGTCGGGATGTGTTTGTCTCGGATCCACAATATTCGATCTGAGATAGGGCGCGAAGTCACGAGTGATCACAATGCATTCGTCTCCCCTATTCACTACTGCTTCACTACTATGCTGGAATGTGTTTTAGCAGCTGGGATATTATTAATGTCAAAAACCATGCTATCTTTTTTGTCGGCCCACCTACACAGCTGATGATGGGTCTTGCTTTCAGTACAGATGAATAGTTAGACGTTAGATCATCAGCTGATACTAACTTATGTGTTCTAATGAGTATTTATAAGAAGGGCCATGTTGGTGATCGGATTTTCAGTTGAGAAATGATAGATGGTCTTATACCTGCCGCATTTGTCGTATGGACCCACCCATTGTTTGAGCTGTGGTGCTGCCTCCTGAATTCCTTTTCAGAAGATGGTCGATAAAGTAAAGCATCTTTGAGCGGCTTTTTCATTATTGCGACATTTGTCGAAGTATAACTGCAAATTCTCCCTCTTTAGCACTAACGGAAAGTCTTATACTCTTTTGCCTTGTAAGCTCTCGAATCTCTCTCAATCCACACTTATGTAAAAATCGTATTCTACCTTTCAGTTTTTTCCACTCTGTTATCTGAAGACCTCTATTTGTGTGAACGTAATACAAACTTTTTTTGTCCTTTCACAGTTATCTTGCACACGATTTTATTGTTATGCACTTCTGCTCGATCACACAGCGGACGTGGTGCTTTCCTGTGCTGCGATTCTCATAATCTATCTGGTAGTCAAAGTACCCTTCATTCTGACGTCTATTGTGTTACTGCTGTGATTGAAATTATTGTTTACTAAAGATAGATCTATGGTCTTCTATAATGTGATCCTACTCTATCCTATGCTAAACACGTGATTCACAATTGTGGCACAGAATCTGACATCCAATTGCGAGCAGTCATTGTTTGTGTGCTTTTCGTGTACAAGCTGCTTTCCCAAAAGAGAAGCTATTGATCATTGGAAGTTTCGGGCGATTATTTAGCCTAATTTTCAGGCACAGTTGATTTCCTTGCACTTTTGTAAGAGTGTTTACTGCTTAAGAACCTCGACTAATTATAGTCTTTCTTTTTTCATCTGATGCTGTTGTTCTACTTGCATTGGCACATCTTACACTACTGAGAATTCTTGATTGTTGCTGTAGTAACGTCATGCTGTCATGGCTGCAGTAATTTTCTTTCTGTTGTCATTGGTTCTCTCCCACTACCGAGTACTTCTTTTATCTTCAAATTTTATTTCGGTTGATTTCTTGCAGAATGTCAGAGGTATAAAATGTAATATTAACTTGATTGTCTATTAGCATAATCTTTAGGGTCTCTGACTGCTTCAACATTAGTTCAGTTGTCAATTCCAGTGTTTTCCTTTTTAGGAGTAGAGCAGAGGAGCTCATGTGGTGCAATGGTTAGAGGTGCTCTGCGTCGCACACGAAGTCAATGATTCCATTTTGCGCTCGTGGCTCACCAAGCCATCCATCCCTTCGGGGTCGGTAAACTGGTACCAGACCGATTTCAGACTTGTCCGAGAGGATAAGCAGCACTGACTCGGTTCAGCGGAAGGCCACTGTGAGTCATTGTAGAGGCTAGATATGCACTCAGTCGCCTCAAACGGAGTTAAAAACTGAAGGCGAATGCATGGCGCATCCCTTACGAATTGATCAACACCAAGAGCTTTATCCTTTATCTTTTATTAATAGACCAGAGTTTGAACATAAACACTTGCTTTTTGTTTAGATACAAGCTTCTTTGAGAATGACACGAAGGTGTCTTCTCTAATGAGTGTTGTCTCACTAATTAAGCTTGCGTGAAGTTCATGGAAACTTTATTCGCTTAGCGCTCCGATCAAGTACTTATGCACTTCATTGGGATTGACAAAGGCAAATACGCCAACACACTACCATTTTCAGAATTCTACGTCAATTTATGTCACTCTGATAATAGTAGGTTGGAAAGAAAGTTTCCATGGTTTGCTAAAACATTCAGAATTTATGCATATATTCAGACAACAAACAGCAACAACTATTCTTCAAAATACAGGTAATCATAATCCACCACTTTTTGTCATCGGTCCGCCATGTTTCGGATCTGATCGAATATCACTCCTTCGGCTTTGAATCAAGAAATTCTTGACATGCTTCTTCAATTTCATCGAAAGATTTAAATCGGCGACCTTCCAAGAAGTGTTGCATTGATCGAAAAAGGCCGTAATCACATGGAGTAACGTCCGGACTATAGGTAGATGAGCTAGAATCTCAACTCCGTCCAATTCCTCAAACTTTACCTTGGTCGTTTTGACTGTGCATGGTTTTGCGTTGTCTAGCTGAAACAAAGCGCGCTTTCAACATCAACAAACGTTTTTGTTCCCTGGTCAATTCCATTCTGCAGCAGAATAGACAAATTATATATCATTAGATGCGGAAGAAGTAGACCTTCCAAATGATATGCAAATCAAACACGGTTCATGCGAAAAAATGGCATTCCCATCAAACGATGGAAATTTTCTTTCCAACACAATATAAAAATAATACGATACATTTCACATGATGTCAATATCAGAAATATCTTTTGTAGCAGCCGAGTCAATTATTTGCTTTCAATGACATTAACGAGTGAAAAGCATGGATGCGGCTTTGTGGAATCTTCTTCCCTACGTCTTTCCTACGCGCTACTAAAATTTTGGAACGAGTTAATTTTAGTGCGAAAGGCGACTATGGCCGATAGAGTGCAGAAATACCTATGTTTAGGCACTGCGAATCTGCACCAGTGAACGCTTTTCGCTGTGATAAGGTGATGATGAAATCACCTGATGACTAGTTGTAAAGGGCTCGATTTTTGCATTCTTCCATTGGTGTGCTTCAGTTGAACCTGTCTTCCAAAACAGTTACCAGGTCATCTTTTTACTGTGGATATTTCACAAGCCGCACTTAACAATTCATATATGCATATTGTTCTCTCCCATCCCTTCTACCGTTCCTCTCTCTTTCTTTCTCTCAAAGAAAGAGTGGTTCCAAAACGGTGGTCTCAATAGCATAGTAACAACAGGCACCTAAGGTATGAATAATATTGGATTCATAACCCGTCAGAGGTGGAGCTTTTAAAATTACGAAAAGGCCTCAAGGAGTTCCGGCGCTGACGCTTTCAATTTTTGCGTTGGAATTTTTCATATCACTTCAAAATCCTCATCACTGTACTTCTATTTCCTATGCACATATAGCGGTGCACTCGTCCAACTTTTCGCTTTTCCATGTAGGTGTTCGTTTGTGCGGACACAAATCATCTTCCCGTTTTGCCTAAGTATTCATCACAACACGTCTCACAAGAAAGTAGTAAGAATCCTGCAAAAACGTCAACTCGAAAACTCTTGAGACCTTGGGGAAGTACTGCGAAAACCCAGTCGTGAGTAGAAGAGAATAGTGTCGGAACACAACAGATGAAATAGAAAGAAGAATAATGAGTTTGGAAATTCTAAATTGTTCTCAGAAGAGTGGAAAATTGATTTGAAGACGAACAAATACTCAAATCAAGCAGGAGTTGAACTCGCGTTTCACCCATACCTAGGGCGCGTGCTACCACTACACCAACCGAAGCCACCGCTTACCTCGCAGTCATTCTTCAACATCTTATTATTATAGCTCTCAGCCACAGACCATCAGTTCTCTTGG
Organism: Parelaphostrongylus tenuis; assembly: GCA_019055375.1. NCBI lineage: Eukaryota > Metazoa > Nematoda > Chromadorea > Rhabditida > Metastrongylidae > Parelaphostrongylus > Parelaphostrongylus tenuis. The sequence continues at coordinate 193,536 of JAHQIW010007468.1, read as the reverse complement.
ATATATTTGAAACATCATAACACTGGAAAGAGCAGTTAAAACATAAAGAATCTTGAGTACTGTATAATTACATAGAGGTGGCCAAAAGCAATATGAACCATGCCTTTGACGCCGGAAAAATTAAAGTGTCTGAACCATAAGCAGACGAAATGTACGCGTCACTTACTACTATTACCAATAAATAGACAAGAAGCTTCCACCTGACCACTTGTATTCACGAAAAGCTCCTTTGAGTTCAGTCTCCAATCACCTGCGATTTGGCTGATATAAAAAAGTTAGTGCAACGTGAAGTGTGACCGGCTCCTTCTACAGTTTCGCTTCAATGTTGTTATGGCGCTCTGATTCTGTCGTGTTCGTCCGTCGTTTCTTCAGCTTCATTTAGACTCATTCAAAAAAAGTCTCTTTTTTCTACACTTGCTCAATAATATTTACTTTGAGAAAGGCTTGTGTACCAACTATCGCTGCAAGGATGCCTTACTTCACTTAGCAAATACAGTTATGGAGAAATCGCACCTACTATCTTCCAGAATTTTGTAGCTGTAGCACCTCTCGTGCGCAGTTAGAATGGCTGAGTTCGTAAATTTGCCGCTTCGATTGGATGTAGTGGTGGAAGACGACTTTAGCTCTAAATAATAATGATAGATATCTAAGAAAATGCTCTTATACTTAAAGCCTGAGCGAGACGTATATATTATCCAGAAACAATGACTAACATTCTGTCAACCCAGCTCTCCAGAGTCTGAAGGTTTTTTTTTGTGACGCTAGTCGTATAGGTTTGTAGATTATTTTTGGTGTTGATAAGAAGCCGCTGTATTTATAAACGGCACTTTGCTCAAAACAAACCAGTGTTTTGGCTTATGTTCTATGTGTCTGATGACGTTTGAAACCGCTCCCTAGGTCAGGAGATCAAATGAAGTAATGGTTTCAGCTGATGTATGACAGTGCCCACTGCTGTTTTCAGTAGAAAATCAGTCTGAAGTAGGCATCACATGATTGGTTATGTTCAGACACTCTCAAACACTCTTGTTCATTGCTGATTCAATGAATTCCATCCGAATGACACCAAGAATTTTCCACTCCGGCGTTTGACTCGTGGCACAGGATTTCGACTGCCACTTCAAAGTCGTCACCATTATGCCTTCCTGGCCAGTGCGCGCCCTCCAAAGTTACTTGTTCAACTTTTTGACTTTCCCCTTGATTTTCTCATGTGCAATACAAAGTGTTCTCACCTGTTCGCCTATATATCTATCACGGCATTTCTTACAAGAATCTGATATACTGAGCTTGAACTCGTGCAGTTCGCCTTTCTACTAAAGCTATATATGACACAATCCTCTATCTTACATAGACATTCATTCAAACGGTTCCAAATCAACTCTTAACGCAAGTCATTAGTTGGACTCCTCAACTTCTAAGAGATACCTAGATAATTGTAGTGAAGTGTCTTACAGAACAGGCACTCAGTTTGGAAGGTAGCTTCGAAGATATCTAGCATCTAGGTTCAGCACATTAGTGTCTTCGCTATGAAGCGTATTTCTCTTGTTTGACTTGGTGTTAGTGACTGCTCTTTCGTTGCCATTTGAAAAAATTATCTGTCGTGCCAAGAGTGATAACTATTTTCTCTTGTCTTTTTCCTTGCAAACACTTGTAGCTGTTCGGTACCTACTTCAAGCAGGCGCTTGTTGGTGGTGTATGAAGAATGGAAAGTGTAGTAGTGCACTGATATGCCCTTATGCTTTGACTTTTGATAACACTTTGTAATGCTGCCACTTTCGGAAAGGTACATCGGAACGTTCGAAGATGGAAGCCAGTTCGTTGTGATTTTCTTTCCTCTGAATCTAATACTAGTAGTATCAATATGCCGTCATCGCATTAAATGACACTTTTGTACCATTTGATCTGCTGGCCTGGGGCGGTTCGTACATCATTCCGCGCGTAGAAAATGGGTAGTTTTACACCTGAAAAACAAAAGCGGTGGATGAATTTTTCTTGAATTAGGTGAAGTTTTCGAAAAATCTTCTTTTGACTGCTACAGCGCAATAAGAAGTTTCTTTTTAGAAGCCAAAAACATTAGTGTAATACGTGAGATTTGATTCATCGACTAGTTATCAAATGTGTTAAGAAATAGATTTGTACAGTGGGAATTGTTTGAATGAGAAACTAAGTTTTATTTTTGAAGTTTTAGCATATTAATGGACCCAATTTGGGAAAAATACACCATTCAAATCTTTTTGATCCGAGCTACCGAGCGACTATCAATTCCTTGAGAAAGCCTAAAAATTGCTCTAGTCTTCAGGGTCTAAACAGGGTACGGATGACTGAAAAATACCTAATTTTTTGACCAGTAACTCGGTTTTTTATCTCAACATTATGACAGGGTGTGAGACTTCCGTGTAGGATGCGTCGAGAAAGGAAATACCGAGTTACGTTCAAAATAAGTTGCAAATAGTTCCAAATTCTGACTATAATGCGTGACAGGTGATATACAGTGATATTACATATAGAAATAATAATTTAAAATTTTAAACAGATCAGGTCAAACTATGTAGTAAGTCTCAGATATTCTCACCTTCATAATCCTCCAGCTGTCGCTAACTTCTCGTTTTATGTTGTGAAAGACACCATTTAGCGTGCTGTAATCGCGGATGAGCTTGCTGTCCTTTTTTCGCTTTGTGCCAATTTAACGGTAGTCGTCAATCTATTAACGTATAACGTACCATACAGACATTATTGAGTTTCATGTATGGCGTTTATGGCCTTTGAAAACTATTTTGTGCCGCTTAGGTCTTTTATGTCAACCAAGCAACAGGGCGATAGTCTCAATAGAGCAGACCAAGTTATTGTTGATTACTGAATACTAGTTAAATACTTACTTTGATGGGACTGTGTGATTACTATTACGGGATTGGTCAACTCTTTCACAATTAAGCGTATCAATTTGCCTGGATACGATTGAGCATTTCTTAATTGTGTAGGGTCAAATCATTGCCGTGAACGAGAAGTGAAGGTGATTTCCAGTTTTTCCAGTTGAATGCATACAGCACGATTTCTGTAAGATTTCACATTTTTTGAAATGGTATTGTATGTTATAACCTTTTTAACAGTATCCTTTACCATTAAAACTTCTCTGCCTAAAAATTGCGAAGTGATCATATTCCTCTTTACTGTAAATTTGCCTATGTTAAAGTTGAAAATTTTGTTCCCGACTTATTGTACAGAATTTTTTTAATGATGTTATACCATTACAGTACACGGCAAAAATAAACGCCAAATATTTTGTGCCGTTGTCGAAAAATTGGTCGTTTTTATCGCGTTAAAGATGGGACAGCGCAAACAATGTAACAATAATCTCTTATTCCCTCGTTAAATTCGTTTGTTTGACTACCATTGGCCAAACTTTTCATCCGCTCCAATTTCACTAAAATAACTAACGATCGCTGAACGATGGAATGTCTTTCTTTTACGAATTCTGTAGCAGTTTCATGCGATCAGTTTTGAAATAATCAAAAGATAGTCTATGCCAACCTCTGCTAGATGATGCTATAAAATGCAGTAGAGGAGTTTTCTCTGACCCTTCTTAACAACCCTTTCTCTCTTCTAAAGCTTTTTCCTATATTGCCTTCCCTCCGCACTCCATTCTTTCTATCATATAGTGTGTGGCTAAAATAACCCTCATTTATTATAATACGCAATGTACTCAATGTTTGTCTGCACCTATCGATGAAACGGAAAAATTTTTCTTATCCATTTTTAACCATCATTCACTGTTTCTGCAATATCTTTGCATTTATCGGTCGTGTTGACCTAACTGCTTTATAAAATTTCAATTTATCAAGTTTTAAGTTGTGCTGCGATTACCACGTGGTGATAGTGGGTCGGCCATTAGGGCATCTCTTTAAAGTGATAAACACCCGTTTCTGCGAGTAATTCAAATGTTCAGCTATAACGCACGAACCATAAGACAAACTGTGGAAAAGTAATTTGTCTTCAATTACAAGCCACATATCATTACACTGGAGCAACATCCTTTAGTTTCTCTATATCATTTGATGAAATAACGAGAATTAAGAAGGAACCGACTTCACTTTCCTTTTCTCCGAAAAGAATATAATGGGAATTTTCTCTTTTTCTTTCTGTTTCTTTCCTTTTTCCTTTTTATTCTTCAGTCATTGTTCCGAGAAACTCACATCGGCAAAATGAATGGCTACGAATAGCCTAGCACAGATTGAGTTTTCGAAGTGTATTATACGATAATAAACTAGAAATGAGTGTATTATGCTACTAGGTTAATTTGTTTATAGCGAGTTCACAGAAGGTTAGTTTACAAAAGGGCTCAGGAGGACTCAGTTTGATAATTACATCTATCCGGCTCCTAAAAGACGAAAACGTCGAATTGTTGGCCGACGGGAACGTAGTCGACTTTAGATAAAACTTCCAGTGGAAGAATCCAAATACTATGTGTATGGCTTAGACTAACCAACATGAAAGCAATCAACCTCACTGATATCCAGCACTGCATACCGCAGAAATCTCGTAGTGTCAGAAAACCACCATAAACTGATATAGTGTTTGAAAGAGCAAAGAATCTCCATCAAAGCTTAGCGAACGCTTATACGATAAATAACGCGCAGCATTAAGGTTATCAGCTCGGATATACTAGCGCAAAAACGATCATCTTCTTTAGTTTCGAGGCTGTGGGATAAAATTAGGTATAGAAATAGTTTGAGGTAACTTAATCAGTCAGCACATTCGAATTAGATAGAATAGTACATCAGGATGGAATTTTCTCAAGTGATCTTTTGGAGAATCAAATAATTTGTTCATTTGTGTGAGGAATTGCGAGACATATCCAACATAGTCATTTTAGAATGTCATAAAATGCAAAGTTTTTTTTTGTAAATCGTTAGATTTACAGTGCAGCTCAAGGTCAGAGGAAAATAACTACGGACCAAAACAGCTATGTATTGCCTCATTTGGTGGGATTTGAACTGCGCCAAAAAAGAGGACATAACGTCAACATTCCTGTGACGCAACAGCTTTCGAATCGAAGATTGATAGTACAAACTCCGTGGATGATTACTTTTATCAATATATACTCCTTTTTAATTACCAGTCGAAATCCGACTTTCCCTAGGATAACAAACAGTTCTAAACCCAAAAACTAAGCCATTTCAATATGCCAAATATTCACTTTTGAGCCACGCCACGTCATGTGGTCTGCTAAGATGGGCTAACTTATAGAGCCCGATACACGTGTTCAGACTTGGCAGTCTCGTCAGTCGAGCAGTTACCATTTCTGGTCTTTTGTCAATCTTGCGTGAGTGCTCCAGTTCCCACACTAAGAGTTAGCGACGACGAACGTTTTACACTCTATGTCTGGTTAAATTATCACCGAACACAAAGCATTGTACACTCGATCATCTTGGCTAGTATATTTAATATATCATATCATTCGTTTCAAGTGTTTTCTAGAGACCACAGCTCAAATTTCAATATGTCAAATAAGTGTCAGCCATTTCGCTGTAGCTACGAGTTGTTTAGACAGGAAAGCTGATTCTGCAGTTAGCCATCTTGATGACATGTCAGCAAATCGTTTAAAAACTCAAAAATTATTATACCTCTCCAATAGACCGCTTTTTTATAGACCTTGCTCGAACAGTCATTATTAAGAATCATTATATCCCGGTGAAGAAAAGCTTCAAAGGCAATACACAAATCAACTGTAATAAAAAGCGATACAATCTCTGGAATACGAAAGCGGTCAAAACAACGATTGTACTACAAATAAGAGCGAAATCGGATTCTCAGCAACACAGAGATTTACAATACTCGAATTGACCAGAATATCGGATTCAGGTTCTCAGTTGAGTGATGCGCTCTCAAGATTGCAGACTAGAGTTTTGCGATTTGGCAACGTTAATCTTTTTCACATCCTGTGCACAGAGTTCAAATTGACGAAGCTTACGTCAAGGCAGATAGCATCTTCGAAAAGTAAGAGTTAGAGCGGGCCTGCTCTGTCGTCTTCATTATAATATTTTTGTTTTTTTTTTTTTGCAAATTTATCGAATGGCTCTCTTGTTACGGTACCGCACTAGAGCTTTGCCGTGAAAGTTTTGTTAAGATACTATATTAAGATGATCCTGTTAGTTTTTCCTGGATTTTGATCTTGATAAATTTTGTGTGAAGATCCGAGCCAATTTGTTGATAAAGAACTTCGAAAGAAAGAATCTATGAAAAGGACTTCACCTTATTCAAAAAGTTAGGAGGTCAAGTCGACGTTTGGGTAGTGAAGTCATCAGAGTAAATTCTAGAAGTGTGTGACGATCATCTCAATGTTTTGATTGAGAACCTCATGCAACTATTGCAGATGCTCCGAGATTCCATATCCTTCAACACTTATAGTTGATCTTTTCTAAGTGAGACTTTCTATCGCTTCTCTCCAAGACTTTGCAGATTAATGAGCAGTTGTTAGTGGTTGCGAATCCAATTGATGCCCATGTGAGAACGTCAGTTGAGAGATGTTGATGGAAGACACTAATGGAAGCTTTCTAAATCAAAGCTCTTTTCCCATGTTGTTGTGAAAGTTTGCAACGAGTCGCTAGCACTTCTTATTGGTACCACTGTTGAAGTCATGCTCTCAGAAGCCGAAAAAAAGCTTAAATCTAGAATTTTGATCTTTTCACGATTTCCCCTTTGAGATTTATTCTCTAGTCTTACAAAAAGCTAATCTTGAGCGAAGAAAAACATAGATGGACCATATTATAATTGCGTCCGCTTTCGAACTTACAGTTCGTCACGAACGGGACCTAATGCATTCGCTACCATTACTGATATCGAGGCCAAAAAAAAAATCAGTCAGACCCGTTCGAGATCTAACACTTACGCAATGGCGCCCATTTACATATCTACACGGACCTGCTGTTTTTCGACAATAGACGATAGTATTTGATATCTATAGAAATGGGCTGATTGTAAACGTCCCCGAATTGAAGAAAGGACTGTGTTCTACAGCTCTATTGGTAGAAGTGGTGTGCATGCTATTGTTTACTATGTGTTACTATGGTCCTTCAATATAAACACACTGCTGCCAGCATTGAGAAGCGTTTCCCAATTCATGTTAAGTCTCTTTCCGTACATTTTTCGTCCTTTCATTTTGCACGATAACCAGTAATCACTATGGCGATGGGAACTGGCTTAGCAGTCAATTATCATTCAAATTAGTGATCAAAAAACTCGTTCAAAATAAGACTTTTGTATATTTAAATGCACAATAGAGCGTCTTCCGGTCGATGCCTGCTGCGGCATCTGTGTTGAATAAACAATCAAACGCTCACAAAGATTATACGAGAAAGGTCTCTATACCCAAAGAAATCGTGAAAAGCATTGTATGCCCCAAAATAAAATTATTGAAGGAAGGTAGACTGCGCAGATCACATTGCAATAGCCTTCAAGAAATCTCGCGCATATAGATTATGTTGTTGTTTAGGCGTTAACCTTTCACAACTTCTGTACTAATTTGCTACATAAGTGTTTTTGAACGTTATGATCCTTATGTACAGATTCCGACATATCCGCTAAATTATCAGTTCGAAGTCCTGCCATTTGACTCTGCTCATATTATCCTGCAATGTTAATTAAAGCTGACCCTTCTTCAACTTCGATATTGTCAATTGGTAATAGTTTCTTCTGTATCTAAGCTAATACCACGAGATTGTTAATAAATTTTAAACGACAAAGTTTTCGAAATCTTCACCTTCAGAACCGATATTTAAACCGATTATCCAAAGTCATTCGTCCTTGCATTAACGTTCTTCATTGTCATTCGAATAAATTCTTCTTCAATGATGCATCGCCCTAAGAACTATTATTATCTATGCTGAAATGAAGAATTCCTCTTATTTGACTGCCTTACATGGGTGGTACGATGTCATTATATACTCAGTGATATGAGTGATGTGCAAAATCTCTACGTCAAGCGGGATTTGAACCCGCCCTTCACCCTATCCGCAAGCGCGTGCTCTACCAGTTGCACCACTGACGCCTGTTCTACCACCCCACTTTCTACGCTACAACGCATCAATCTGTCGGCAACCAACCGCCCCTGGATGGGATGAAATGCGAGTTCGAGTCCCGCCTGACGCAAAAGTTTCGTCCATCAGTCAATATTATTGGGTTAATTATTGTTTATCGCTACTAGAAACTACTACTGATTTTTTCGACAAAACAAAAATGCCCAAAATGTTCAAAACGATGATGTCAAAAGCGAGCTCGCTTCGTCCTTACTAGTTGACGTTCACTGAATAAACACTGATTTCTGTGCACATGAAAAAAGCACACGATTTCAATGCTGACTCACCCTATTCCAATGTCACCGGCGGTGAAAGGATGAGGGCAGTTTTCTGATAACTCTCGAGAACTTTTGGTAACTAATAGGCTACAAAGTTTTCAACATGATATAGTTGTGCACGACACTCTGGCTCACCTATCTCTAAAGCTTGAAAAACTTTCAAAACGTAGTTTTGTTTAAAGTTTACTTGAAATTTGAACTTTAGAAAAATCAGCCATTTGCCATAATCGAGCAAAACATTTACATTTTTCTGCAAAAGATTCCTTATTTCCGAAGGTTTTTATTTGATTGAAAAAGTTTGAGCATGCTTTTCTCAAGGTGTAGCTACGTTCAAGAATGTTTGAATTGAAAGTAAAGATCAATCAGCAGGCACAAATGCAGTCAATGTCAATGAATTGGTGGCGCTTTCCCTAACATTTTATCAGGGATCTACTTCTATCGCTTTTGCGAAATACTTTTCAATAATTCAAAGTAAAAGGCCCCTTTTCTCCATCAAAATGACGTCATTCTGCATTTCTCGTTCCTTCTTGTGTTGATTTCTTCTTTCTGTTTCCTCTGTCTTTTTTTCACCAATGTTATTCTTGTAATCTTCTCCCCATCTACCAGGAATGGATTTCCGTTCTGTAACTGGACATTTGAGACATTACGCGGTGATGAAACTCATATGCAAATTGCTAGAATAAAGAAAAATATCCCTTTGCGGACGGCGCTATTTTTGGCTAGCCGGAGGCTCGGACGGCTGCGAAGAGAGGTTGCAGGCGCCTGCTCTAGGGCTAATGTGGTAGTTTTCTAATGAAATTTTTCAGTTTTACCGTCAAGAAATGGGATTTATGTGTCAATAAATGATCGAATATGATGGAAGAGGCTTCAATGAGATTGTTTTTATTGAAAATATCGTGATTGATCAATTTATAGTCCTCACTCTCAAAGAAAAAACTAAGTAATTACGAGAAAGCTATATTTATAACCTTTATCAAACATTTTTATAATATTTTATTGATAACTTGTACAGCCCGACACACGTGTTTCGTCCTTACAGACTCGTCAGTCAGGCAGAACTCGTCGTCTTTCGATATTTTTATAGTCAGTTCTCTCGGGAGCTCTGCTACTTTACAGGGAGTTATCGAAAACGAACGTTTTACACTCTATGTCAAGGGAAATTTTCACCTAACACAGAGTATTTGCGCATTAGATTGCTCTTTGGCTGGTATTTTTCATCATATTATACCTTTATTTCGAGTGTTTTATTAAGACTACGATTAAATTTCAATAAATCCGTTCATTATTAATTTTGGTATGGTCTTAGTAAAGCACTCGAAATGAAGATAATTTATTGGTAGTTAATCCAGTCAAATTTGCCTTCTATTTCTTTCAGATTTTGTATACTTCATTACATAAAGCGCGTAAATTCATAGTACTGGCTGAAACTTGGAAAACAATGAGCAGTTCGTCAAAAATAGTAGCGCTTATTACATTCGATCCCACTTACTCTATAATTGTCAACATTTTTTGATTTGAACCATGTCTAAAGGCTATGCAGGCGCCTATACAGACTTCGATTGCCGGTCAGTAAATTATGAGGTAATTCCATCATCTGACTTGTAGTGATTTGTTACTCGGCGTCGATTTCTTCAGGAGGAGTATAACCTGAGGGGATTGGCTGAACCGAGGGGCGGGTTACTGGTGAGTCCCAGTAGGACGAAACAGGCCCCTGTATAGCACATAGACATGGCTCAAAACGTACTGTATACCTTCATGAATACTGATGTAGTTCAGATTCCCATTCTCAGATCAATGCGTAATTTCGTTCGCATTCTTTATTCATAGCTATGCTATGCGAGGAAGAGATGGGGGATAGCAGTACATTCCCGTTGTCGTTACCCTGTTTGAGCCTTTTGGTAAAAACGTATTTTTGCTTTTGTAAAATGTTTTGGTAGCTATTCGATAAGCAAAATCAAGTGAATTCGAACGATATAATTTGTTTCTTAAACGGTCTGTATTATTCGCTGTAACAGTCGAAAAAAAATTGTCTTTTTCAATGGTATACTTGGTTTTTTAAAAGGACTTTTTGGAGTGGTGTTACAATCAAGAGAAATCAGATTTCGGAAACTGGCATCATTTTCGATGACTCCTTCCTCTTTCGACCTCTTAGGAAAACGAGTTTCCTGATTTTTTTTGGACTTCTATTAGCCATTCGATAGTTAAAGTCTCGAAAATTTCGATGGTATATATCATTTTTGAAATGGCTTCCTTAATGGGCTCTGACAGTAAAAATTGTTCATTTTCAAGCATTTCCCATTGAATGAAGCTTTTCCTCCGGAATCTTGGAAAGTCTTCGATAGCTTGAATTTCGTCGATTTCCAGAGTAATTTTACTTTTGAAGAGAACTTCTTAATGTACTGTAGCAATCAAAAGAAGATTACGCTCCGCTATTAGTTGATATGTTGCTAAAGGCGCGGTGACTTGAGGCCAACGTTGCGAAATCCCACCTTTGGAGTACGAAACCCAATCCTCTTTTGACAGTCGCAGCTCTTTCAGCTCTCCTCTGCAAAAATTATCTGCGTGTTTGAAATTGCTGAGATTTCCGCTGTCGAATGGTTATTGGTTGTTCATAGAAAACACTTTGTCAGGCTAGAAAAATCCTTGATTGTGAAACAAAATTTTATTTCCACTGTTACAGCGCAGAGATGAGCTTTTGAAAAACAAAATAAACCGTTAAAATTTACTTGATTTCGGCTATCGAATGACTGCTAGCAATTTAGTGGGATAGGTCTTTCATAGAAAAAACCAAAGGATCAAGAGCGCAATCTTTGAAATATGGTTTCATGCAGCAGAAGTTATTTCCAAAAGTAAGGATTTTTAAAACACTTGAGCGTTTTTCTTATAGACATACGTTTACAGAAGTTTAACAATAGTAACTTAGGTTTTTTAGCGAAAAAAGTTTATAAGAATTGAAATCTGGCTAAATATTTCTACGAAATCCGCTTTGATTTATGAAAGTTGGATTGTGATTGCAAAACGTCTTTTTTTATTTTTCATTAGAATGAACTGTGGAATTATTCAAGATAGCAAGCTTAATTTTCAAGTCAGAATTCATTAAGTTATCTATTGGCTACAAAAACATCAAGAATTATGGCATAATGCCCAACAACAACTGGGAATATAATCCTTTCGCAAGTATGTGGTTTTTAATTTTAGAAGGAAAGATTCTGGGCACATTAGCGTTAATCTTGCCAAAGTCGTCCATGCAAGAGTTCTCTCAGTGATATTTCATCGTTTTCCGGTAAAAATTTTCTCTTTGAGAACTTTAATAACCCGAATTTGTATTAGAGCATACACGTACACACCACTCTTCGTAGCCCGTCCAAAAGGCGCGCCCAGCTGGGGTCATATTGACCCTCATCGTCCGCAAACGGATATCTCTACAGGTTGTCAGTACAATGATCTTTCTTTGGGAGAGGGTTTACTGTAACGAAAGTCAATATTAATAGGTGGAGAAAAATTTCTGAGAAAATGCATGTAACTTTTTTGGGTGTTCTTTTTTTTGTACTTTCAGGCTCATTTGGAAACCCGTCATCCTCCGTGTTGATTGGTATATAATCTATCTACTTATTTCAAGATGGAGTTAACAAGCATGAAAATTAGGTTGTTGAAGACACACGAATGGCTGTTGGGTTCAAATGTAAAGGTGGCAAGTGAACTCATCAATCTGGCTTGGGGCGAAGACACGGCTGGCAAAGTACGGTGTAGAGGTGGTTCAAAAAGTTTAGCAAAGGTGAAGAAAGTTTGGAAGACTTGCCGCGTTCAAGTCGTCCAAAAGAAGTTGATTGGCAAGCTGTGCTTGGAACGATTGAAGATTTGCATAATTCGGTCATTCATTTCTTCAACAGCATGAATCGGAGTTTTATGCACCCGGAATCGATCTTTTGCCGGAAAAATGGCAAGAAGTGCTTGAAGTTGAAAGGGAGTACTTTGACTATCAGTTTTGTCTTTGTTCGGATGTGATAAATGTATAAACAAATGTCTTAGAAGCATTTTCTAAGAACTTTTTCCTCCCAACCTATTATCATCAACTACAAGAAAGATATGTGGAAGCTTCCGAGACAAGTCATCCACGGCAAGTTTATTAGTGATCAATTGCTCACTCAACAAAGAGAATCGCTATAATGCAGTCAAAATGAAGTGATAAGAAAAAGGATGCCATTATGCTGTTCATGGATCGCGATGCAAGCATTTGTTGTGGAGTCTTCAAAAGCGAAACTCATTGAAAGTTCTAACTAGACGAGGCTACCAATGAACAAAAGTGATGGAGATCCGAAGTTCAATTTTTGGAAGAGCTACAAGAGGTGCGCACATTTTTGTCTCCTCGCCGTTCAAACTCACTATTTCACTAGTACATTTCCTACAACACCATTTCTTCCATTTTCGATAATATCTTCATAATTCACTGTTTTTCAGTTCTTTTCCTAAGGAAGACTGCGCCGATTTAGCTGCTTTTTTTCTCAGGAGTTCAGAGGTAAACCTAACTTGACTTCCTCAGCCCATCACCACATTAGAGCAGTTGCAGACACTTACGGATTAGAAGGAGGTTACCACTTTAACTTGCGACTATCAGCGACCAACACGGTGGTCATTCTTGTTTACTCTTAGCTAGGCTTTTCGAGTGGAAACGTGAACATCTTCTCAACTTGGGTGACTCTGCTGGGGGGTTAAATTCCTGCTGTACTTGGCAGTCCGATGTCCAGAAACACCTTCCAGCCAAGATGAGGCAATATATATTTCTGAGTTTCGCATACTTCGAATAGAATGCATGACCTGGATGTGTGGGATTTTATATTACTGAAGAGGTGTGCATGAATTTTGAAGCACGTGGTCCGCTGTATTTTGAATGATCGTGTTTTCCGACTTAGAAACTTGGACAATATCGTGATTCTCGGTGATTTTTGCCACTTTACTATACGCTCAATTCAAATGCAAAGCTCTTCATAATTCTGCAAAATCGAATTGATTCAGAAGGACTCTTATATTTCAGAGTAGTAGTATCTCTATATTTGTTATGAAATTGCCATCTTATCGGAGCTTCACATTTTTCGGAGTGACAAGACATCTTACAATCATAATTTTGACTAGAATTATCTGTGAACGGTTTATGCGTCGTCCCCAAAGTGAAACCTTTTTTTATTGCGGCTACTCCAAGCCGTTCAATATGCACTGCCAATTCTTTACAGTCGCTTTTTATTGAAACAACATTGATAACACAATTCGTAAATATGAAAATTCACATATCTCGGAACAAGAGAGGAAAATCTATCGCCTAAATGCACATGCTTCTCAGAGAGATGCAGGGTCATTTTTTGTACGCAAAATAGCATTAGATGGGTGTTTTCTTGAGTCAACGGCTCCTATGATGGTGCAGCTTATTAGTCAGCAGTATGATCATAAGCAGAAGTTGCGCTCATCAAATACTCGCATGTTACCATTCGTCTCCCACCTCAGCATTTCGATATCAGTTTTCCATCTACGACTTTCGACTACGATAAGAGTTCAAGGAATCTAACAAAATTTTTTTCGACGTCTCATATAAAAAATTGTTATGAGTTGCTGATTTCACTGGATTAGATAAAGAAACTGAGCCGCTTTATCAATGTGCTAATCACTAGTTAAGTGACTAATTAGAAAAACTGAATGAAGTAATAGATACCGAGCAGTTACGGTAACGTCCTAATTAGCCACTAAGTTATCTCTCATCACGTCTGGATTATATCTACTTCAATAAAGGTTTCCCACTGTTTAATATCTTCAGACACTTCTTCTAGAAATCTGATCTCTTCATCAAAAAATTTGACTCTGTTTCTGTATTTTTTATATCAGTGAACAACATGGAGAAAATTTATTTGCCATAGTCACCGTCAACTTCATGAGTTCGTATCTCTTGTACTTAAAAATCTTTTCTTTCCTCTAGATTCTTGGCTACCCATCATCACTGTTAATCGTTAGCCAATAAAGTCTACCAATCTCTCATTTTCTATATTTCGATACACTTCTGCCATTTTAACGTTACTCTTTCGGTTGGTCTGCACAAGCGCTGGTCCACTGTGCTGTTCAGTGGCTGCTTTATTCGTCTCATCATCGAATAGATCAGAATTTACACTCTATTTCGTCGTAGCGACATGTACCCATCACGTATTCTCGTCTATAGTGGATCCGTCACCTTAATTATATTCTCGTTGCTGCTCTTCTTCAATGACTACTCAACGACATTTGTCTCTTACACCACGATTCTGCGCTCCAGTAATGTAACTGAAGTGACTGGCGGTATGTTTGTTATTGACTTCAATATTTTGTAGACTTTTTTTGATTGTCACTCAACACATGAGAAAATTTCAGATGGTGATGGTGAGGAGGTCACAGCGACGAATACTTTTCTTCATCCATTCGACCGTTGTATCCTGCCTCATTTTGATCCATGGGATGAAGAGATTATTCCCGTTACTAAATTAATCATTATTCTTACTTTTCTTATTGATACTGTCGTAGAAATTACAGCTATAAGCGCAGCTTAGATTATATTTAATTATCATGCTAAAAAAAGAGCTTATGTGACGCAGTGGTTAAAGATGCTTTACAAAACGCACGATCGGTTAATCGATGCTCAAAGATTCGATCCCACCTTCGAGAGTCACTAAACCATTCATGCTCTCGGAATCAGCAAATTGGTACCTTATTTGTCTGAAAGAATAAGCAACACTGGCTTCATACATCGGTAGGCCTCCGCGAGTCATTGTAAAGGCCAGATATGCATTAAATCTTCTCAAACGAAACAAAAATTCAAGGCGAATGCATGGCGCATACCTCAGGATTGATCATCACCTAGAGCCTATCGTTTGATATAGAGTAAATGTGGGTGAAGAGTTCGGCGTTGATCAATCACCTAGGATTACGCCTAACATTTTCCTACTTCATCAAGCGTCAAAGAAGTGAACAAAATCTGGTCTATAGAATCACTTGAGTTCGCTCTACAATGTAGCAGGTCGGTGTATATGAGCTTCTAGATAAGTTTGGCACAAGTTTACCGACTCTTAGGGATTTGAGAGGATGAATACGAAATGAGGCGCTGAACAAATGGAAGACTCCATGCCTACCACATTTAGAACAGAGTTCAGTTTGACTGATTTGAAAAACTTCAACAAATTGACGACAATGCGACCCTTACAAGAATGTTGCTACACCAAATGGTTTTTGTGTTAGATAAGAGTTTCTTCCTTAAGTGTTTGTCAATCAATCGATAGCTTCAGATATGGAGATGTTATGGTATGCATCGTCCGTGGAACTATATATTCTTAGTAATTTCCCACTTCATTATTTGAAGAAAGCCTTTTATCAATCTGGTTCATTTACTTCCTGGTGGCGAGGTGTACTGCAAATAATGAACTGTGAAGTTATTGAGATGGTCTACTAATGATTATACATACATACGATATATATATATATATATATATATATATATATATATATATATCAACACTTTCAATGGATTAATTTGAGACCTTGTTCGAAATATACGATACATCCTGATAATATATTCCAAGCCTTTTATGAGGTTTGTTATGAGACCTATACAAAGCTATACATTTCGGCCTCATCAGTAGCACGCTGCCTTATGGCTACTCGCTCTATATTATAGAGAATTGAGTCGTACAAACTACAACCTGCAAAAGGTGGAAAGATCACCATGGTGTTCTTTCAGAGCGATAGTCGTTAAATTGTGTTGATATAATATATATATATATATGTATATATATATATATATATATATATGGTTTGGCGTAATAACTGTAAGCCAAGCAAACGACAATCGACAATCAGTCACTTTGAGAGAACGCCATGACCCGCTCAGCTTACGCAGAGTGTAATTTGTGCGACTTTGATTCCCCATATTTAGGGTCATAACAGACCTTATAAATAGCTTAGTTTATGGTGGCTGGATATATTGAAATAAAGTAAATGTTATAACTGCACATCAAATACTTACATGCATCTAGCATTAGGTATACTCTGTACATGAGCTGTTCTGCAAAACGCATGCAAAAGTTCACGCGTGATTGCGGTAATATACTCTATAGCACTTACAAAAAAGTGTGACATATTAGATTCACTCTTCTTTGAAGTGATTTGTCTTTGTGCACAAAAGTTTTTTTCCTAGAACTTTGCGGTCAATCAGTAATTTATGAAATACTGATGTGGAACACAAGTCAGTCGGGAAAAACTGTCCTCTGAATTATCTACCATTTCAGTATTTGCAATAAATTTCGCCACAAAGGAAAACAAAACAAACTCTGTGGATGCATGAGCATGAGTCGACTTACGATTACAATCGTCAATCGGTAGAAAGTTTTGCGCATTGAAATTAACTGACGGAAAATCGGAAGTTTTTCATAACTGAAACATCATCATCAATCTTTCAAGTGCATAGTACGTGTAGAATACCACTTTTTGCTAGCTTACAACTTCGAGTATATCAGGGAGTAAACTTTTTGTCCTCGAGCGCATTACATATGGTCAAATATCTTCTGGGTTTGTGAATCCACAACATCTCACCAGATTCTAATGATTATATACAATTTATCTCATGAATAAACAACAACTACATGCCAAAAGTAAATGATTTCAGTTTATGGATCTGAAGGACAATCCACTCGAAAAATGCAATCGTTCATTCAAGCCGATGACAAAGCTCAAGAACGGCATTATCAGCGTGACGGCGAATGTTTTAAATGTGACTTGCTATGGCAGGTAACGTGACACTATTCAATTTCCATGATCGACTAACTATTAACCTCAGAGTTGATTGAACAATCCAGTGTTTTTCTTTATCATGACCAGACATGAGTTTTTGACAGCAGAATTTATTGGTTACATCGCAGTTAATGGCTGACATTGCAGCAGCATAGCCCTCTTCACAGCTTGGAAAGGTTAAATCGAAACATGCAATCAAATCAATCAAACACTTTCACACCCTAAGAAAACTTGACACATATACATTCAACCCGCAATCCAAACAGCTTTAGGAGATCCCTCATTGCGTTACTTCTTTGTTCTTCAGTTATTTATTGGGCATCAGTCGCACACGGCCTTACATGGGTGACGAGTGTACCTGGCTCATTCAAAAGGCGATTTTAAATATGGCGCCATATCACTTGTAATCATGAGGCACTAATCTTCATGGTGTCACATTCAATTCCTGTTTTAGGTGGCCAATGTTACTTTCACTGATATCTGGGTACTTAGTATCATTTATTTGCATGATTCCTTTTCGAAGAAACTTTGAACGTCGTCGTCCGTTTACCTATTGCAAAGCCGTCAATGTTAGTAAATGCGGACTGCAATATTGCACTGAAGTCGCAAGTGATTAAATTTCTCACAAATAACAACATTGCGATTTGCTGAGCACGAGTGTTGCACACGGCTTTTGCCCTGTAGACTCTAAGATAAGTTTAACTAACATCAATAATACTTTACTGATTAATTGTTACACAAGAAAGTGGCCGCGATGTGTGATCATAAAATACGTTTAATGTGAATATAAGGGTATAAAACATGAAGCGGTTCAGAGATGATCAATCCCTGAGCACACTGCCATGCCTTTAACTTCATCAAACATCGTCGGAAGTGACTGACACATATGTGGCTTATGCAATGAATGACGACGGTGGCCTGTAGATGTATCAAGTTAGTATTCGCATTATCACGTCAATGTGGTACCGATTTGCCAACTCTGGAGGAATATGCCTGGTAAATGTTTTTGAGCCGCACATGTCTGTGGTCTGTTGAAGGAAGCTGATTTATAGAGCCCGATACACGTGTTTCGATCTTGCGATCTCGTCAGTCGGGCAGTTACCCTTTCGTCTTTCTTGCCAATCCTGTGTGGGTGCTCCAGTCCCCACACTAAGAGTTGGCGCCGACGAACGTTTTACACTCTATGTCCAGTGAAATTATCACCGCACACAGAGTGTTGTACACTCGATTGCTCTTGGCTAGTATATTCAATATATCATATCTATCAGATATCAATATCTCAGACATGATATATAAAATATACTAGCCTGGAGGAATAAATTCTCAATGAGTCGAGGTACGGGATTGCAACAGCGATCGATCTTGCATGTATTGCGAGGAATCTCTAATCACGACGTTAGACAGCGATGACATGATACTGGAGGTTTATTCAGAAAATTGCTACTTTCTGAATCATTGTGGATTTTTTCGCCAGCCGAATCATTCTGTCTGAAGTTAAGATATCATGCGTGAAGCATGTTTCATGTATGGATTCATTTTTAGTGATCCGATTACCACGTTATCTGTTTCTTTTAGGGACAAGAATTGGTTGCTGCATAAAAAAAAATTCTGAATTTTCGAGTCGATTCTCTTTAGCAGTAAATCTTTCATAATCTTAAAAATGAGATTCGGAATTTTTCGCTATGGAGATGAGCAGAATAGTTATTTGGCATACTCAGCGAATTGTCCGGAGAGCTTATCGTATTTGTCAACAGTGCTCGTGCAATGTACAATATGAATGTTTGGTTGATTGGAAACATTTTTTGAAAACGGCGAGATAAAATACCTCATGGTATTGACAAAACGTGGTTGATTCTTACCGTCTAAAAATCTTTTCTATATTTTGGCATACATACTTGATTATAATCGTTTTGTATTTAGCGGCAACAGAGTAAGCCGTTTACTTTCTCTGTGATTCCACTTTTCTATCGATCAACTTTGCTGCAATATGTTATTCTCCTTGGTTTTTTGGTGTGCACCGCGAGGTCATTACTGCACTACATAATTGCAAAGATTAACGTTTCGACGAATTTAGAGTTCTTTATAGCCTGAGAAGGTCAACATTACTGCAATTCAGTCAGCCAGATACATCAGACACAAGCAGTTCAGCGTGTAGCATCCGTTTCAGGCTGCATCTACCCCATGAAGTATACTTGATCTCGAATTTTCAATCACTGGAACTGTTATCCTGCCACGTGTTGCATTTTTTACAGCTTTAGCCAATAATGTAGACGGTGTGTGTAGAGATGAGAATGGTTCTCTGTTCACAAAGCCGTTCGTAATGCGCCCATGATTACCTTAATGGAGCGTTCTGAAATCGTCAGTGCATATCCCAGTACCTTTACACATGCAATATATTAACACTACTCGTGTTAGAGAGCCTCTCTAATTCTACATCGGTACTGAATTCTTTGCTTATTAAACCCAAAACTTCTGTTTATTTTTAGTGTGCCTGCCGCATGATTCGTCTCCTAAATTTCACCGATCGCGAACGTGCTGAGTTTTCAAAAACAAATGATTCATCAACTTTGACATTCTGTTTGTTCTTTATTCTTCTAACGCAAATGCGCGAAAAAGTTATAGGCAACGGAAGGGTTGCCATTGAAGTACTCGATGACTTGCAAGCATAATTAAATTGTAGCGAAGATTTTGCTATGTGGCTGCATGGGTACGAAGGACATCTATGCTACTCTTTGCTATGTGTTACTATGGTCCATTACTATTATCATGGTTGTACAAACCAAACACAACCGCAAATTTACGTTCGAATTTATGAAATACTAAGGAAATGCGATAAAAGAAGATCTTATCGAGAGCGAGCAGCAGCCTGCAGAGCGTGAAAACTTGCACAACCAAGATGCTTCCCGCTGCTCAGACGGAACACTTACAGCTTCCAAAAAGCATTAAACAGAACTTTTTATAAGTATTACCTGCAG